>CAJVPQ010000707.1:0-24101 GCA_910591825.1 Funneliformis caledonium
TTTGCAAATCCTCCAAATTAATGCAATACGTCGATCAAGATCTTCCTTAATATGATCTACATAAAATTAAATCTAATGACTTTGTAAATCATTTTTTTAGGGCAAATTTTCAACGCTGACAATATGCTAAAAATAAATTAATTTTTGAAGTTATTTAAAATTTAATAAAGCTTTAAAAAAAAGGATTGTAATTATCAATAAGATTTAAAAAATAAAAAGATAAACAAACTTATTATGAAAAAATTAGTTTTAAAAAATTTTTTGAAAAACATATTGAAATTTGTTCTTTAGAAAAATTCCAGTTTGAAATTTTTTTAAAGTACAACTAATATTATTTAAAATAACCAATAAAAAAACTGAAAATTTCTCAAAAGTAACATATTAATAATTCTCTTTCTTTTTTGTTAATCCACTTTTTTAAAATTAATTAGAAAAACTGATTATTATTTATTAATACTACAAAAATATTTATAAAATAATGATTTAGTAAAATGTAATATATAGTAAAACTAATTGTACTCTAATACTTTTATCATATGCTTATATAATTAACTTTCATTATAGTTACCTTCATTATAATCACATTATCCATATAGTTATTCTAATTAGATATTCTAAATTTTATTATATAAATTTTACTGTTTATAGTCACATTCTATCTATAATCATTATTACTTTTATTTCAAAAAATCTTATAATAAAAAATATTATTTATAATTACATAGTTACGTAAAAAATTTAGCATAAAAAAAAGAATGTTAAATGTTTTTGTAGTATTACAAAGCTTTTTCTAATAAATTTTTTATTAAATATATATTGATTATATTAACCAATATTATTAGTTTTTAGTTAGATTAATAATTAAAAATTATATAGTTTTTTCATTTGTTTTACATATACTTATAAATTTATAAATATTAAAGTATACTTATTCTTAATTAGATATAAATTAGTCTATAACTGTTGATCCTAAATACTATGTAAAGGTGATAAACTTCATTTAGAAAAAAAAATTTTTTTTTGCAGAAAATCAGAAAAATAAAGTATAAAAAAAAACTAAATATGAAATTAAGAAGAAAATGAAAAAAAAAAAAAATGATAATAGTTGAAGAGTATAATAAAGAATATAATAGTTAAAATAAATTATTCAAAGGGATTTTCAGTTTGTGATGATATTTTAGTATTAGATAATGATAAGGATAAGATATATATTTATGATAAGACAAATTTTTATGGAGAAAAAAGATTAAAAGAATAAGAAATATTTAAATTTTTTAGTAAAGTAAATATTAAAATTAGATTAAAATAAGTTTAAAATATTTAAAATTTAAATAATAAATTTTATGTCACTTTAATTCAGATTGTCTTCTTAATTCTATTTAAGAAGCTAAAAAATAAAAAGTTTGAATTTAACTAAATTTTAATATAAATATTAAATAGAATATATTTTAATATTTATCAAATTTTGTTTAAAATGGAATTTTAAATTATTCTTCATATTTTTTGCTAATTTTACTTTACCTTTCTTTCATATTTTCTTTTATATAAAGTTTAAATAATTAAAAATATTGATTATTTATAATTTTATTTTATATAATTATATTGTATGCTTTCTTAATTAGAATTTTACTTACTTTACAATCTTTAACCATCCCTTTAAATTTTATTTAATATTGCACTACTATAATATTTATATTAAATTTTTCTTTTATTTTTTTTGCAACTTCTTTTTAAAAAAGTAACTTTAATTTCCCAAGATTAAACCAATATTCTTCATTTTTGCTTCTTTTTTTTTTAAATAATAATTGAACTTTGTTATCATTCCAATCAATTGTGTTTAGTATTTTGATAAGTAGAAAATTTGAAAAATTATTAAATTTAATTTTTTAATAATTAAAAAAATAAAGATACTTTATAAATTTATATAAAATTAAATTAACATATGTTAGAGATTTGAAATATTTTGCATGTAATGAGTAATTCTATTTAGTCAAAATTATCTAATAATTGCAAATTACAATTGTAATTCTAATTTTATGAGTTATATATAATCTAATTTATAAAATTATCTAATAATTACAATTTAATAAAATTACTAAATTTTATGTGATTTCAAAATTTTCATATTAAAAGAAAATACAATTTTAATGATAATATTCAAATAATCACCCTTGATTTACCTTTGATTTATTCTTAGTTTTATCACTAGTTATTCTATATAGAAAATTTTTGAATAATTAATATTTTTTTTTAAATTTATACGATTTTTAATTAAAATTTTGCAAAAATTATCTAATTTTATTATTCTAATTTAATATCAGAATTAATGTCATTAAAATATCATTTAAGGTAAGTAATACTAAATTATTATATAATATTACGATTAAAAAAAATTGTTAATAATCTAGAAAATCTAAATTATAGATTAAAAATAATATTAAATTTGTTTAATTAACAAATTTTATATTATAATCTAGATTTTTTAGATTTTTGATAAAATTTAAATAATGTGACTTGATTTTCTAATAAAAGGTTGATGTTTTATTTTAAAATAAAATCATGTTATTATTTAGATGTTATCTTTAAAGTTTACAAAAAGAAAATGCACTTTTTTAACTAAATTACAATGTAAAAAAATTTGTAATTATACTAATAATAATCCTAATAAAATTCAAAATGATATAACTTTTATTTTAATATACAATAGACTTTAAATATGAATTAAATAATAGTATTTAAAATATTAAAAAAAATATCTTTTTAGCAATTGAAGATAATAGTATTTATATTACTTTTAAACATTCACATTAAGTTAAAGTTTCACTAGTTAATAAAGTATTAAAAATTTGGGTTGATCAGGCTCTTAGTAGTTATATGTTTATTTCAGATATGATTTTGAAAAAAAAAATTATTTTTTTGCAAATAATTTGGATATGCCTAAAAATACTTTAACTTTTTTAAATAGTTAGATTACATGATTTAAGAAAAAAAATAGTTTTTTAACAGTATAAATTACATAGAAAATTAGTAAGTGCTTCATTAGAAATATTATCTCAAGAATGAGAAAAATTTTAGCAAATTTTATAATGATATAGTTTAGTAAATATTTATAATACTAATAAAACTGGTTTATTTTTTCATATGACTCCTAATAAAACTCTTATATATAGACCTATTAATAGAACTAAAAAAGTAAGATTTCTTATATTTTTATTTTATTCCTATTTATATATGTTATTATTATTAATTAACTAAATATTATTACTTGTTATTTATGTTAATAGTAATATGCTACTAAAATTTCTTTTATTTTTTACTATAAAATAAATTAAAGTGATTGTAATACTAGCATCAAATGTATTTGAAAATTATAAATTAAAATCATTAGTAATTAGCAGATTTTTAAAATTATAAACTTTTCATAGCATTTAAATTTTCTAATAATTAGTTACATATAAAGTAAATAAAAAAGCATAGATAAAACATGATATTTTTAATAGATAGATTAGTAAATTAAATCATGAATTTTATTTTTAAGACTAACATGTTATTTTAATTATTGATAATGCTTCATCATATAAATTTGTTACTTTCTATAATAAAAATGAAACTGATAATGATTATAATAATAATGATAATAATGATAATAATTATAAAGATAATTTTAATAATAATTTTACTAATGATAAATCTAGAGAATCTTTAAAAGATAATGAAACAAATAATTGTAAACATAGTTTATTAAACAAGAAAAGTAGTGAAACAAAAAAGATAGTATTAAACTTATTAATATTTAAATTATATTTTTTTTGTCAAATATAACGTTAAAACTTTAATTGATAAATATTAGAATTATTCAAAATTTTAAGGTAATATATTTCTTTACTGAAAATGAAAATATAAACTGTTGTGAATTTAAACAATAATAAAATTTTATTAAATAAATTTATTTATAATTATTAAATATAAATCAAATATAAGCAATTATATGTTTGAAGAATTTGATCAAGATGCTAATTTACGCAAGTAAATATTTTTTATTTTTTTTTCATGTTTGTTATTTTTGTATAAAATTACTAATATTTATTTAATATAAAAATAAATTAGACATTAAATAAGCTATTGATTATATTGTAAAAGCTTAAAAAAGTATAGAATAGTAAATTATATGTAATTACTAGAATAAAACCAGAATTGTATCTAATTTTAATTCTGAATTAATATAATAAGGATTAGATATACTTATTAATAAAATTTTAGATATAATTTTAACAATTTTCATTGGCAATAAAATCTGAAATAGTTTAGTAAATAATCAAACTTCTCTATTTACTTAAGAAATTTTGACTAATAAATAAATTATAAACATGATACAAGATTATAATAAAGAAGTATCTGATATTGATAATGAAAAGGAACTAATTTTAAAAGTTTTATCAAAAGAAACACTTAATGCAATCAAAAAAGTAATTCTCTTTTATGAATAACTATCTATTGATGATCGATAATTTTAAAATTTTTAGATGTTATATTTTAGATTTGAAAGTACGTTATATTAAATCTTTATAACAAAAGTTAATTAAAGATTATTTTCCTTCTAATTAAAACATTTCAATATTATAAATATAATTTTTGATTTTAATATGAAGGCGGTCAATAGAAAAGGGGAAAATCTATAAATTTTGAGTAATTTTAGTTTTGTTCACATGATCATCATCAGCAGAGTGAATCAATAAAAAAATTTTTGACAAAAAAGTGGATTTTTTCCTTTTCTACTGACCGCTCCCCATATTATTCTTAATATAATTACATAATAAATAATATGTCTATTAATTAATAAAATTAATATATTATATATTTCTTATAGTTTTTTATTATATTTTATCATTAAAAAAAATTTTTTTTGTTTATAGTCATATTTCATTATAGTCATTAAATATAAGATATCTCAAATATGTGACTATAACAAAAATTAACTGTATTAATTTAGATATTTTATCTTCAGTAAAAAATTTTTTGATTTAATATAATAGTATTTATGATTTATTTTCTTCTTTACATTATTAAAATGATTTAGGTATTTTTATTTATTTGCTAAC
This sequence comes from Funneliformis caledonium, assembly GCA_910591825.1. Classification (NCBI taxonomy): domain Eukaryota; kingdom Fungi; phylum Glomeromycota; class Glomeromycetes; order Glomerales; family Glomeraceae; genus Funneliformis; species Funneliformis caledonium. The sequence continues at coordinate 5,100 of CAJVPQ010000707.1, forward strand.
TAAAAATATATATATATTAATTTATAAAAAATATATTAAGAATGCTGAACATAATTAAAATCAAATAATAATTTTTTATAATGTTTATATAAAACTTTAGCATAAATTAATATCACAAATAAAATTTCAAATATCAGCAACTGATTTATGTAAAACTTATGAAATTTTAAAAGCAAAATTTAACAATTACATAATTTAACTTTTAAAATTTACAAAAATATTTTTAAAAAGTAAGCAAATATTTTATATAAGACAGAAATTTAAAAATATTAATAATATTACGTAAATTATAATAGAATTTAGTTAAAATTGTTATAAATATATAAAAATGATTTAGAGATAAAATATTAAAGTTATTTTATCATCTTTAATATCTTTATTCTGATTGTCTAATAGCAAAATATATTATAAAATATATGTAAAAATTAAAGTTTTTATTTAATGTTAATATATAATTACTAAATTACTTAATGTTGAATTTACTATTTGTAATATTGATCATTATAATACTGATTATCAATTCTGTTATTAATATATACCTATAATAAATTTAATTAAAATAAATACAAATATATTAATTATAAAATTATTTGATGCTTATCTAATATTTTATAAAGTATTTTTTCATTTCATAAAATCTAACTTAATATTTTTCTTATTAATATGTGAAACTTGTATTTTAAATAATTGATATACTATTTCTTTTAATAATACTAATATATTCATAAAATTACTATATTATTTTGCATATTTTAGAAGATATTTTAAAGTATTCAAATTTAGAAAATTCATAAAATCACTTAAAAACATCTAAATTATGATAGTAAAGTAAAATATAAGTAGATAACAGTCTTATAAGACTGTTATCTATTTACATTCTACTTATATTATATTATTATCTACTTATGAATATACTATTACATACTTTGTTATTTTTAATACTCTGTAACTTTTTTATAGTTAAATTATTATCCATTTATTTTTATTGTTTTGTATCTTTTTTATTACTTTATAGCTATCTGCTTATTTTTAGTGCTTTGTCTTCTTTTTATTTCTTTTTAACTATTCACTTGTTTTTGTTACTCTGTGGCCTTTTTATAACTAAATTATTTGGCTAATCTTTAATTGCTAAAATTACATTACTATCAGATGATACAATAAATTTGCAGATTTAATTTTAGTTGATAGTATATTATATTTTTTGACCTAATTTTTAATACAAAATATCTTGGCTTTTTATAATTAGATTCATATAATTTTGAGATCTTTTAAAAAAAGACATTGAAAGTTTTCAAATAATGCTAAAACTGCATAAATTACATGCTTAAATACTGAATTATTGCATCTTAAAGTTTTAAAAAAAATATGAAATAGTGCTGATCAAAATTAACAAAATTTTATTATACCTTACTGCATTAATCATGCAATTCAATTTCTCGTCAACTTTCTCATTACTTTCAAGTAATTTTTTATTACTTTTGAAGAATATTTAGAATTTTGTTTGGTGAATCAGTTGATTAGAAGTTTAAAAATGCTATTCATTTAATTATCAGATTAGACACGAAATATCAAATTTATAATCTATTTATTTATCAAAGATATACTACAATCTATTCAGTTACTTTTTGATTACCAGTGAGATATGAAATGCTGATATTATACTATTCTTGCAATTCTGCTTATAACTCTTTTAATTGTTGAAAATGAAACATAAAGTGTTGAATTAGTTCAAACTATATTGTTTTCATACTCTTTTTTTATGTATTCTCTTAAATTTTTCTGTTTTTTTAATCTTTTTCTACCTATTGGTAGTAGTACACTAAATTATAACTTCTTATTTCTTTTTATATATTATTCTACTTTAGTATATTATCAAATTTATATCTTATTTTATGCTTTTGCCTTTCTAGACCTCTTTTTCATATAGTTGCTACTTTGGTATTTCTATATTTAATACTTTAGATTATTATTATATCAATTACTTTTAAGTACTATCATATTAATTACTTTTAGATACTACCACTAACCTAATAATTTTCTAGAAATTTTAGCAAATACATAGGTTTTTTTATTTAAACTTTATTAGTTTCTATATAATTTTATATTAGTTTTTTATATATACTATTATATTACTTATACAAAAAAATTTTGGGCTTAATTTTATAATAACAAATAAAAGTAATTAGGCTTTTTTTCTGGTTTAGCAAATCTTGATTTTGAGCCTGGCTATAATAACTATATATATTTTTAATATTTATTGGTATCTAATCATGAAAGGGTATAGTTTTTTTAAGAGCCTATCATTTCAAAGTAATTTACTCTAAATATATAATCTGAGTATCAGAAAAGAATTTTACACTAATTAATTACCTATTTAAAATTTATAGAATCCTTGATGCTTACAAATGTATTGATAGGAATCTGCCTCTTCATTTGATTCTGAATATTAATGTAAAATAAAAGCCTAATCCCATAAATCCTAAATTTCTTTTATTAGATAAATATAAAATTACTCATAAAGATTTATTATTCAGAATCTTAATCATCTATGCTAATATTATATACTCTAATTTAAAATATTTTGTATCTTTAAATGCTTTTACTTTAATCAGTTCATATAATGCTAATAAATACAGTTAGTATATCATATATTCTTATGTTCATTTTATTAATTATAGAGATCTTAGAGATTTTATAAAAAAGGTTGCTGATAAAATTGAGAAATTATACTCAAAATTTATTAATATAGGATTTTATAAATTATGTTTTAGTCTTCAAATTCTTAAATTAGCAAAAGAAAATAGAGTTAAAAGATCTGTGATTTTTTCAATTAAGAAAGAATATTGTAAGCTAGAAAATTATTTAGTCAGCATAAATTTAATGCTTCTGAAATCTGATCACAAATCTTTTCGTCTGATAAGTCAGAAAAAGAGAAATTTTAATATATTAAGAATAAAATTATTTTAAGCAAGAAAGCTAATTAAATTATTGTAAAATATGGATAACTTAAAATTGGTAACATTTTAAAAAGAATTGTCAACTTTCAAGCTCAGTTATTGGAAGTATATTCTATTTGTAATATCAAATATGAAAAAGATCAGTTATATAATTTTCTTTTAAAAAATAGATTTATACTCAAATACTATCGACAGAAATAATATAAACCTGATAATAGAGAATTGTTATTTAAAGAAGTATCAAATATAATCAAAAAACCTAAACAAAAAATTTTTGATAGAATAGCCAATACTATATCAAATCTGTATTCATTTTTTGAACTATTTGAAGAAGTTATTAATGTAAAAAAGATAGAAGATTTCTCAGAAGCTTATTTAAGTGAAGAATTCAGTACAACTCTGATTCATTCTCTTATAATGACAGAAAAAATAAAAGTTTAAGAAAATATTTTAATTCTTTAACTAAAAATAAAGTCAAGTTATCTTGTATTATCTGAATTTCTTATTAAAAACTCTTAGTAATAAATTGCAGTGTAAATTAATGATCTTAAATCAATTGGAATCAAAATCTATAATTATCAAGGTAAACCAACTTATTTGTGAATAAATGAAATATTATCATAGTCTAAGTTAAGTCTTTCTCATATAGAATTCTCAGCTTACTTACTAATAGCTATTTTAGATAAAATTAATACAATTCTCTACTAAGTGAGTAGTGATACAAATTCACAGAAATCTGAAAATGCAATGTATAATGTATTAAAAACTGCTAAGTATATACTTATAATAGATCCTTCAGAAATGAATTGATTTTAACTTTTTTCAAAACTTATCACAGTAAAAATATTAGAGTAATTAATAATAAATTCAGCCTCTTATAGATAAACTATTGAGTATTTTTATGATCCAAATAGTGGAGTTAAAGCTATATGAATAAGATGTAAACTTTTACAGCAGAGTAAATGCATGACATTATTTTAACTAGTTATAATATGATCTAAGTATTAGTAGAAAAAGCTTTTAAATTGTAAAGGCCAGATAATTCTCTTATCAAAGCCTATACTTATTATAGTGATATAAACAAAAAGCAATTAAAAAAGGACTTTTTAGATATAAATACTATTTATAATGAACTTGATTGTGTAGCTTATATGAGTATAGTAGAAGTGGGTATATCTTTTGAAAAGATTAATTATTTTGATGTTGTTATAGGCATTACAAATATTGTAACTTCAGTTAATATTGAAGCCTTTATTCAAATGATGTTTCAAATTTGTAATTGTAAAAGTCATATATTATTTTTTTATTATCAAAAAAATTTCAATAAACTTTTTTGTCTACCAAATTATAAAAATATTCATATTGAATACTCAGTCTAATAATTTGTATACAGCAATAAAGGAGCATTGTAAATAGGATAAAAATATATTGTTATACGAGTTGATTGCAAAGTCTACTAACTGAAAAATAAACTTTAACGCGTATAGCAATATTTTAGGTATCTAAAGAATAATAATTTATATTAACAATCCTAAAGTCTTGTTAGTGTCAATAGAATTATCAATGTAAATTACTATAATTAATGTATATGTTTATATAGGAGAGCAATAATGATATGAGTTTAACTAATTAAAATTATAAGATAAAAGGTTAGTTTTATTAATTAGAGAAATTGGAATCAATATCATTAAATAATTTAAATAATCTCTTATTTATAAACTTACAAAATTATGAATAGACAATAAACTAAACTATAGCCAGACTTCTATATAATCACCTAATTGGTTTTGCTAAAATTGGTAATTTTATAGAGATGTAACTGTAAAAAGATAACTTCCATATAATTACTACTATATTAAAAATCATGTGCAGTAACTATATAAAGGTTTTATTATAAATATTACATAAGTACATATATCAATTATTAACAAGTTTATCATTTATAAATGCTTTATTAAATTGTATATATTTATTATTTATTAATATAATCAAAACACTATATAAATGCCATTAAAAACTAAAATAATCCATAATTAGGGTAGTTTTTTTTTAAAAAAAAAAGAAAACAAAGAAAATGGAAATTTTATTTAAGAATTACATAAATTTATAATTTGAAACGGATTACACAAATTTATAATTTAAGAATAGATTATAATTTATATTATACATTTACTTATACATTTACCAATACATTTACCAAAAATGTCACATAAAAGATCCTTTTATAGAATACTTAAATTGATCAATAAAAAATTAAGTGACCACTAGAAATTTAATTATTAATAAAAATGATACGTATATTAAGAATTTTTGTGTAATAGTAATTATAGCTAATATAGAGGTAATTTAATAATACTAAAATCAGTTCCATAAAAATGGATGCTTATATAGAAGTGTGACTATATAGAGTATAACTGTATGAAGGTCTGACTATATATCAAAACTGTATTAGAAAAACTATTTAATAATTATTCTCAAGACTAACTAGCTTAACTTTATTAATTGAATAACTAACTAACTTATAATTCACTAAAGACTAACTGATGAGAATGAGAATACATAAAATTCTTATCCTATTTATATAAAACTTTAGATCTAATTCCATTACTAAATAGTACAACTTAATAAACTATAGAAATCTTGTAAATATTATTAATTGAATTAACCCATATTAATTACATAAACATATTTAAATTCATTAATAACGTATTTTTTTTTTTTGACTTTTAATGATATGATATTACTATGAATTTATTAATTAGATTTATTGTTTAAATGCACTAATCTATAAAAGTAAAAGATATAAATAAGAAATTTAGACTAAATTGTAGCTACCCTTGTAACTCTATTTCAAGCCTATTTGAGTTGACTAATTACTGACTTTTCCTTCTAAGAAGTTCATTAAAACCATTTTTAATGAACAACTTATCAACAAAAAAAGCAAATGAGATTGTCAATAATACAATACTATTCATTTAACTAACCACTAATCCTCTAACTCATAAAAAATTAACACCCTTTAGAACACATGAACCTAAGATTAGTTTTTGAAAAAAAGGTTAAAAAAGATAATCAATTCTAACAAGTTCCTAATTAAAATACCTGATTGATTTCTGATTACAGCAACCTCTCATAATAGGAGCATCCAAAATATTAAGTTCTGTTAGAGGCTTTTCAGATATCTCAAACTTTTACATAGTTGTGAGAACCAGAAATTCTGCTAAATCAGTGAACTCTATAACGTCAGAAAATCTTTAAAAGAATGTTGTTGTTTATAAAGGTAATTGGATAGTCATCATGTGAGATTTATTTACGCTTAAAGATATATTGATCTGGATCATTATTTCAAATACCTCTTGATACCTACTTTTTGTAAGCAAAAAAGAAAAAGGAAAACAAACAAGAAAAATATTTGAGAGAAGTGGCGAAAAAAATATTTTAACAAAAAAATACTACTGTTTGGACTAACAATGAAATATTTTTTGGTTGAGGGTATGAGAAATAAAAAGAAGAATATTTTGGAAAAGAGGAGTTGTTGTTTTTGTTTGCAAGCTAAGCTGTGGCCACCTTTGAACGAACACGTTTTTTACATAAAAATTTTTGAACAAAATCTAATGAGAGAAAGAGTTTTTCATTTTCAAAATTCGTTAATGATGTTTTTTTAACTTTTAATAATGTGGTACTTCCATGAGTTTATTAATTAGATTTATTGTTTAAATATACTAATCTATAAAGTAAAAGATACAAATAAGAAATCTAGACTAAACTGCAGCTACCTCCTGTGACTCTATTTCAAGCCCATTTGAGTTGACTAATCACTGACTTTTTCTTCCGAAGAGTTCACTAAAACTATTTCTAATGAACAACTCATCAACAAGAAAAGCAAATGAGATTATCAATAACATAATGCTATTTCTTTAATTAATCACTAATCCTTTAACTCACAAAAAATTAATACCCTTCAGAACACATGAACCTGAGATTAGCTTCTGAAAAAAGAAAGGTTAAAAAGACAACCAACTCTAATAAGTTTCTAGCTAAAATTCCTAATTGATTTCTGGTTACAGCGATCTCTCACAACAGGAACGTCCAAAATACTAAGTTCCATCAGAAGCTCTTCAGATATCTCAAACTTTCATGTTGATATATCTATCAATTTAAATTACAGTTATCAGCAAAAGCACGAGAATCAGAAAATTTCGCTAAGATCAGTGGACTCTATAACATCAGAAAATCTTGAAAAGAATGTTATTGTTTATAAAGATAATTAGATACAGTCAACTCTTGATATAGCGAACTCTTGATATAACGAATTTTTGAACAAATATAATAAAAATACTCTTGTTATAGCGAATTGCCCAATCAAATCTCTTAAAATCTTCACTATAGCCTTATAGCGAAGTTGAGATCTAGGACATAGAGTTCGTTATAACAAGAGTTGACTGTAATTATCACGTAAGATTTGTTTACGTCTAAAGATATGTTGATCCTGATTATTATTTCAGATATCTCTTGATGCTCACTTTTTGTAAGCAAAAAAGAAAAAGGAAAACAAACGAGAAAAATATTCAAGAAAAGTGGCAAAAAAATATTTTAACAAAAAAACATCACCGTTTGGACTAACAACAAAATATTTTTTGGTTGAGGTATGGGAAATAAAGAGAGAAATATTTTTGAAAAAGGGAGTTGTTGTTTTTGTTCGCAGATTAAGTCATAGCTACCCTTGAACGAATACATTTTTTATGTAAAAATTCTTAGACAAAATCTAACATGAAAAAAAAGTTTTCAATTCGTTAATGACATTATCATCGTTTTGATAGTTTTCATTATTTTTGTAATTTCAGCTAGTTGATCGCTAATTTACGTTAAGGAATTATAGCTCTATATAGTAATGATTTATGAAATTATACTTAACATTCATTTTGAAATATCTCACCAAATATTAGTCCAATCAGGTCAAGCTTATATTCATTGAAAAGCTCTCATCAAGACGGTTCTAATAATACTATTTTATCAAAATGTTGATTATTAGTTTAAGAGTTATTCTATTTAACATTTTCCTTCTTAAAGAGTGAGCTCTACCGAATCTTAAACAAATTTTCTTTATTATGAATTTCTTTGTTTGCAGATCTTTAATAACAAAATTTCTAATTTATTCTAAATTATTCCATAGAATTATAAATTTTGTCTATTGATTACGTGATTTTTATTTCAAATAGGTTTCATTCTTTAAAAATATTACACTATAATCATTAACAAATTTGAACTAATAGTTGTTTGTTTATATTTCTGTAGGGAGAATTCTCACAATCTTGAGAATTTTTAAGAATTCTACACAGTTACTTTCTTTATTTATAAATATTCATCAAAATTTTTCTTCTATTTTTCACAAATTTTTCACTTTCTTCCAAAATTATTGCAAATTTTTAAACCTCTTTTCTTTAATATGATACACATTAATAAGAAAAGATCCCTTCTAACAAACATAAAGCATTACTTCATCAGAGAGAATGCAGAAGTGAAAGAATTTTTCAAGATGAGTCTAGATATATTATGAATAGTTATAAATTAGAAGGCAATAGAAAATGTATGCTCTATACTGACCTAGCTAGAGTAGATGATTATATGTATGCTTGTCACTATGACAGTACATTCGATCTCATTTAATATAACTGCAGCATATTAATTTTTTATCTTCTTATAAACTAGAAGATATGAGAATAGTCTAAGAAAAGACTCCTTTGAAAGAAAATTCTAAAGATGAATCTTTGAAATTTTGATTTGATTTGCTTTTTTCTAAATATGAACATTTGAAAGATCTATTAATTAAATATTCTTTCTTTTTATTTCAGAAACATGATATAAATGAAAAACTTGAAGATAAAATCCATCAACTTGAAAATGAAATTAAATTTATTTGCTTTATAGTGAATAATTCAATAGTAGAATCAGAATGATTATAAAGGTGTATCAAATTTCTTTGTAACCAGTTGATTGAAAATGGAAAACTTTATAATTTTAATATGAAACTTGAACCTCCTTGTATCAATTCTACAGGTAATGAATTTTTTCAATTTCTCTAACTTTTCTTTTCTTTCTATCTATATAGCTTTTAAATAATCTTCTTTTGTTATACTTTAAATTTTCTAAATTTCATGTATCTCTTTTTCTATTATCAATAAAACCTTACACTTTTGTTTTTTAAATCTATAAAATTATCTAATATACTAAATACTAAATAAAATAACTAAAATAAAAATAAAAATAAAATAAACTAAATGAAATATTAATAAAAATAAAATATATAAAAAAATAAAAAAATAAATTTATTACTTTGATTACGCTAATTGCGTCACTAACTATTTTCTCCTTAGAAAATTGAGCTATTACGAAATTAGAATGGTTGACAAAGGAATTGATATTTAACTATTTTTAATCTTTCAATCAGAAATAATGTTATAAACTTCGAACGATAAATTTGAGAAATGTTATTTTCAAAAATAAAATAAGTTCTTTTAGCTGCTCTTCTGTAATAAAATGTAATTGTTTTTCTAATAATATCTTTAGGAATTTCATGTGAATCAATTAACATTTCTAAATAATATGCATAGGTTAAAGTAGGAATACGCTGATGTAATCTTGCAAATTTAACTATCTGCCTATAAGTTAATTTTAATTTTGATTTCAAATGATCATCATCATTGTATAGAGGTAGAATTACTAAAACATTCTGAGGGTCAACTTCTAAAATGTCAAGACTTATAAGATCATATGGAGTGGCTATTCTTGAATTTTCTTTTCAAATTTTAAACTTAGAAAGAATAGCCTTTATATAAGAATTTGAGGTTCTAAAATATTTTTATAATACAATTTAAGTCGATCACTATGTATTATATCTTTAACCAATCTTTTATCTATATTCCTTAATTTGTAATTTTTTCCTCACGTTTCATATATGAAATAAGGTTCCATCCAATATTTCTCTAATTTTGCAGAAAAATTAGTTTTTAACTATGTGCGTTCTACTAATACTTTGTCACCTATTTTAAATTTCTCAAATATTATGCCAATATTATATCAATCCTTTTATTTTGTTGATCAACCTTGATTTGGTTAAAAGCAATTTGTCAATCATCTTCTAATTGATTGATTATCTTAAATAATTTCTCCATTAATGCATCCTTAATATTTTTGTCATTACTCAATTCTGTTAAAATTTTTAATTCAATTGGTAGCTTTGCTTGTCTTCTATAAAGAAGGTAAAAAGGTATATAACCAGTAGTATCATGCTTCATTGTGTGGTAAGTAAATAAAACTGATTCTATATATTCATCCTATTCTTTTTCTTTGTTAGCAACTAATTTAGTAAGATATTCACCAATTGTTCTATTGAATCTTTCAACTATACCATTTGTTTGTGACCTATATGCAGAAGTAAATCAATATTTTGTTTAAAATTTTTCACAAAGTGTATCTACTATTTTGTTCAAGAAAGAAGTTCCTTTATTAGATAGAAGTTTTTCTGAAATATCATATCTGCAAATAATTTTGTCAAAAATAAACTTTGCAACTGTTTCTGATTTAATATCTGATATTGATTTAGCTTTAGACCATTTTGTAAATTAATTCATAGTAATAATTATGTAACGATTTCCTTGAGAAGTCCTAGGTAATGGTCCTTTTATATCAATTTCAACTCTGTGAAAGGGTGTTTTACTTCAATTAGTTGTAAAGGTTCTTTTCTTTGAACGATCTTTTTTCTGGCAATTGTCACACTGCTGAATGTAACTCATAACATTTGAGACCATAATATCTTTTCTTTGCTTTTTCATAAGTAGCATCAATTCTAAGGTAAGCTTCTGTCATATCTTTATGAAGATTATAAAGAATAATTTCTACTTGTTCACGCAGAATTACCTTTTTATTTCTATCACTAGTTCTTTTGTGTAATAGATTATTTTTCATCATGTATTAGATTGAATCCTTTTGCAGTTTAATCCATTGAAAGTTATCTAAATCTGATGGATATGTAAGAGTTTTCAAGTATTAGGTTAGATTTTCATAAAATTCATTATTCGTTATTGAAAAATCTAGAGTTTGGTAGGAGTGATATATTTTCCTGTGTTAGATCAAAATCATATGGATTATCTAAGATAAGGCATTAGTATATTCGTGGTATTTTTCTTTTCTATATTTTACCTAATAGCTATATTCTTGTAAGATGAGTCTCCATCTTATTATCCTTTTATTTTCAGTTAATTTTGAATCAACATTTAATAAGGGCCATGACATTTATTACATAATATTAGTTTGATATAAAGTCTAACTCCTCACCCACATAAGATAATTAGACTATCACGTGATACTAATACTTTAGAAAATCATTTTTTGTTAAGGAGCAATAAATTTTTTTACTATATTTAGTTAAATACTTTTATGCAAATATATGCCTTTTTAATATATTAAACTGTAAAGGGTTTGCTGTTTTAATATAAATTAAAGAATTTTCATGTTTTGATTGCTGTTTTAATATAAATTATTAAAGAATTTTCATGTCTTAATTGCTATTTTAATATAAATTATCGATGTTTAATATATCTATAAAGAGAATTTTAAAAACTTTGTGTCTTAATAAAAAAGGTTTTGCAAACTTTAATTGCTACCATAAACACATCTCAAATTTTGATTTTTAAAAATGAGCTGTCAAACATACTTTTACAGCCTTAAATTTAATAAAAAGTTAATTTATAATTTATCAAATAATAAATAACAAGAGTTTACTAATGCATATGCATACAGTACTATGTTAAAAATGGGAAATATTACTCCAAATCGTGTTATTTTTTGTAATGAAGCAGCAAAAGAATGGAGGAATATTAAAAGTAAAAGTGCTGCTAAAATTGATAATATAATTAAAGAATATATGACTATTCTAATTAACCCATATTTTATACCAAAAATAAGAATAAACTACTCTAGGCCTATAGTAGAACCAACTCCCCTTCTAACTGTTGATCTGGTTGAACCTATACTGAAAATTTCTAAGAATGCATTAGCTCAAAAAAAGATAGCTAATAAAATTAAAATATCTGAAAAAAAACTTATTGAATTAAATCATTACAATAGACTATCAGATTAAGTATGATATATATTCAAAAATTGAAGAAGCTAAATCAGAAATTGGTGTAAATAAAGATAAAATTAACAAATTAAAATGAAATATAAGATATACATAGAATTGCAGAGCAAAGAAACTTAAAATGCTTACTGAAAATCAAGAAGTAGTTCAATATGATTATTCTGATCACACATCACTACTTTTTGCATATTCTAACTTATATAATCAAATTCATGACTTAATTGAATTTAGATCAGCTGATTTAAAAAGAAGAAAAGAAGTAGTTAAAATATGGATCATTGAAAATTTACATAAAAATCTTGAAGAAAACTATAATGTATACATGACATGAATAACACTAAATAATTATCTCTTACCTAAACAAGCTAACACAGTCGAATGATGTCAAATAGAAGATTAGTAAAGTTGCCAAATTTGACCCTATTGGTCTCCTATTTTTTTTTACCAATTTTCAATCAGGTATTCTGATTGGTGTCAGAAATTGGCATCAGAAGAGGTCATTCAGGTTCCAATAGGTTCTAATAGGGTTGTCTTACTATTGGTATAATCAGTATACTGATTGATATCTTTTAGGCCAATAGAAACACATCTGATTAATAACATTTTATCTAAGGGCTGTGACAGATATTAGCTGATATCTATTTATTATAGGAGGAACCACCCCCTCCCTCATAAGATAACCAATATGTTACACGAGAAGTTATTATAAAATTATATTAAATTTTCATGTTACGCATTATTCTGTGCCTTTATCTTTCTGCGCCTTTATCTTTTGTCTTCGTATACTACGCCTTTCAGATACTGCGCCTTAATTTTTTGACTTGATCAATAAATCATTTAACAAAAAGTAAAAGAGCAAAACTTTTTTTCATATATAGTGTTTTATTTTAATTATATTAAATTTTTGCGTTACGGCATTCTTCTACACCTTTTATCTTTCTGCGTTTTTTATCTTTTGTCTTTCGTATATTGCGTCTTAATTTTTTTGACTCGATCAATAAATTGTTTAATAAAAAGTAAAAGAGCAAAACTTTTTTCATATATAGTGTCTTATTTTTACTTGGCTTCAAAATGCAAAAATTTCTCACTACACCAAAATATAACAAAAACTACATTTATATAAATCCAACTACATTGCATCAGCAGTTTACAAATGCATATGCCTATTATTGCATGGTAAAGACCGGAAATCCTACATATAAAAAATCAGACCTTTGTGTAGAATCTATAAAAATATGGAAAGAAATTAAAAAAATTCAGAAGAATAAATTAAAGATCAAATCAAAACTTATCTTGCTATACCCATTCCTTTACATTTGCAAGGTTTTATACAATCACGTTCTTCTTATACTCCACAATTACCTGATCCTTAGACATCAAATTCTACAAGACAAGATATGATCGTTATCGAAGAAGAAGTGTCTAAAAATGCTGCAGCACAGAAAAAAGCTCTTGCTAATAAAAGAGAAATAGCTATGAAATTACTTAATTTATAAGGATCTTACAAAATAACAAAAAATCCAGAATTAAAGCATGATATTTTACAACAAATTGTATCAACTGAAAAAGTAATAGCTGATGAAACTAAAAAAATTAAAACATTAAAACGAAATGTAGCCTATCAAGCAAAATCAACAGCAAAAAAATTAAAATTACTACATAAAAATCAAGAAATAGTGAAATATGACTCATCTGGTTAACCATCTATTCTTCACACATATCCCGATCTTCATGAACATATTCATGATTGCATTAAATTTGGAAAGGCACATGAAAAATGAAGACGAGAAGTAATTAAAGTAAGAACAGTTTATCATCTTCGTTCTGCATTAGAGGAAAAATATAATGAATATCTTGCAAAGATAACATTAAATACATACCTTTTACTGTGAAATTCTTCAAGCTTTGCTGCAAAAGCACATCATCATCCCGCATTAGTAGTAGTAGCAGGTATTTCTAGAATAGAAAAAAAAGAACATATTGATGAGCACTATTGTCTTGCTTCTGTTAAAGGAGCAAAATAATTTGCTGTATTATTTTCTTCCCATTCTGTCATTGTTTCACAAGATGATAAAGTGAAACCTCTTAGTATTCCTGCTGTTGGTAGAACATTTCAAACAATACAATCAATTCAAGAAGCTGTTTCAGTTACAGATCATGATTTTCCAACTGAAGCTTAACAGAAATTGATTCTATCTGTTTACCTTACTATTGATCCTTCAAATTCTAATGATACACTTCGTCATGGTCAATTAGGTATTTTTGTTCGTCCACAATATAATGTAAGTACAAATGCAAATACACTTATGGCAGATTTAATTTCACTTACTCATCAAGAATCATTTGCTAGTATTTTTAAAAATAATGATCAAATTAAACCAATTTGGATTCTTTTTGTTGATGGAAGGCCGGATGAAAATCCTCGACATCTAAAAAATATATATGAATATTGTAAATTATTCCAACTTCTTGATCTTGATTATTTAACAGTAAGAATACATGTCCTTGGTCAATCAGCATATAATCCCGTTGAAAGAAGTATGTGTACTCTTTCTGAAAAGTTGGTTGGCATAACTTTACCAATTGATACATTTGATTCTCATTTGAATAGTCAAGGAAAGGTCAGAGATTCAGAACTTGCAAAGAAAATTTTCGTTATACTGGAGAAGCTCTGTGTGCCCTTTGGAATCAAGACCAGATCTTTGAAAAACCAGTATTAATCCAATATGTTGAGGATAATATTTTCCCATTTTTAAATACACATCAGCAAGCAAATAAAAAAGAAATAGAAGAATCCGAAGTTCCTTGAAAGTGGATAGAAAATTACACCCAAATTTGCCGATAGCCTTGATATTAAAAAATTTAACAATGTTTCCTGCTGTAATTCTAAAAAACATGAAGAGTCAGCTGCTTTTCTTGCTGAAAATAATGGATTTTTACCACTAGTTTTAAAAGGTCGAGATAGGCATTTTCTCAATCCAGTTCACATTTTACAATATGTTGACAAATTAAAATTGCCACTTTATGATGCTCATTGTCCTTCTATTTTATCAGAGCAGCACACCCGTCTTTGCTGTACTGTATATGATAAATATTTTCCAACGTTAGCAATGGTAACAAAACACAAAAAATCAGAACATATTTCTAAAAGAAAGCCTCGAAAAACAAAAATTTTCAATTCTATTAATGATTTTGGTGTACTTCCAGCTGGCTCTTCTTGAAGAATAGTTTTAGATTCTAGCTGTAAGTGTATTTTGAATCGTGAATAAAAAAATTTTGGTGAAAGCATTATGATGTAATTTGTATTACACAATAAAGTTAAAGTTTTTAATCTAGTTTTAATCCGGTAAATTTAAGGTCTGATCTTATGATTAAATAAGGAAATTGAGACCTGAGACAATCCATATACATCCCTCCCCCCTATCATATCAGCTAATATCTGTCACAGCCCTAATATTAATCAACTATGCTAATTTAAACAGGTTTTTTTCTATAAATTTATATGCAATGATTATCATCTAATGTGATTCAATGGATTTTTATTATTAAGAATTTTTTATAGCTACTTTTTTTGATTATAAATATTTATCTAGAAATTTCTTCTATTTTTTTCAAAATTTTTCTTTTCTTCCAAAATTATTGTAAAATTTTAAACATTTCTAATTTCATTATAGTTCGATAAATAAGAAAAAGTCTTCTTTCACTTATTGTAGAACTTTAGCTTATCAAAGAGAATATTTTAGTAAAAGAATTTTTCAAGTTGACACAGGTATACTTAAGAATACGATTAGACATAATGATTGAAAATATATAGAATACATCTCTTATAGGCTTATTCTGATAGATTAATAAATATGTAACCTATCTTTTATCTAAAAAATATAACAGCGTGTTTGATCTCATTTAATATGACTGTAGTATATTAATATTTTTGCCTTCTTTCTTACTATATTATAGATTCCTAAAATGTGAATTTTCCCTTGCTTAGAACTGATTATTATAATCTCTATTATCCTGTATCGATATATAACTTTTTAGAATATCGTTAAATTCATAAAGCTAATTTTTCAGTAAATTGGTACTTACTGGTCAAAGATATATTTCTAATATACATTCTTTCTTTATTCAGATTATAAGTTCTTATCAAGAAGTTTAAGAAACTCGTCAAGAAAATTCTATATTAAGAGAACAATTATTAATTTTTTTAAATCAAAATGCTAAACTTTTTGCTGAATGTAAATACTTAAGAATTGAGTTAACTAATATTTTTTCTCTTTTGATTCATTAAAAAATAGGATTCATATACTTAAAAAAAACATATAGAAAAGTTACTTATCTTTTGAGAAATGAATTGTAAAGAAAATAAAATCTAAATATCAAATTGAGTAATTAACATATTCTTGACCTTTTGTATGTTAAATTATATTTTTTTCTTTTTTCTATTCACTTTTATTCATATATCTTAAAACTTGTATTTCTTGATTATTTAATAAAATTTTGTACATTGTTGCATTTTTGCTTATTACTTTTTTAATATTATTTTAAGAGCTACTAATCATATTGTTAACACTTTCGCTTTCACTCTTTTTTTTAAATAAAGTAATAATTATTATCTTATTTGCTGATATCATATTTTTTGCTATATCATGTAATCAAAATTTTTCTTAAAAATTTTCAAAATCAAAAAATATTGATATAATTAATCATAAATACTCAATTAGTCTACTAATTAAAATCTAAAAATATTATAATCTATTTCTTTTTCTCTGAAATCCTTTGGCAGAATATCTTATTATCTGAGGTATCCTAATACTTTCATATTATTTAAAGGCTAAGTAATAAATTTTTTTTCAATTCCTTAATACAATGATTCTACTTCTTAGACTTTAAGACCTTAAGGCATTTTCTCTTCTAATGTATTTGGTATTTGCAATTATTTGCTATTCAAAATTTTTTTATACTTTCTCTCATTCTTCTATGGGATAAGTAAAAAATCCAAAGCTCTTACTTTTGCTTAGACTCAGTAGAAACCTTTTCCATAATTACTCAAAAATTAAACTAAAATTTTATCCATTAATTCATAAAGTCCAATAAAAATATAATAAAATATAAAAATAAAATAAAATAATATTTTTTTAATTATCTTACCATTTAGTTGTCTGATTTGAATGAAATACATATCATTATAATTCTTGAGATTTGATAGTTCTAATAGTCTAAATTTTGTAAATTCTGATCTATAACTTTTGTATTAAATTTGTATCCATTATCTTCTTTATCTAATTAAAATTTAGCATTTAGTCAGATAATTTTCAATGAGCTTTATATAAATAAAATATTACATAAGCTTTTATAGAGTTAAAAAAAATAGGTACTATCTGTTAGAACTTTGTATAATCTTTGTGTAATTTTAAATTAACACTTCATCTTCTCTATCTTTTCTTTTAAGTTTCATTTACTTTTCTCAATAGTTTTATTTTTTAATAAGAATCACCAAATTGTCACTGAATTTATTTTTAGTTATCTTAATATCTAAATTAGAAGGTTGCGGTAATTGATTCTATATATTGAAGTTTTTGATCTTAGGATTTTTCTAAGTTCTACAGATATATATTATACTTAAATTAATTCAGTAATTTATCACATCTTAGAACTTAAGATATATTAGTCAAACTCATAATAATGAATTTAATAATAAATTAATATAGAATATTATAACATATCCTAGATAAAGAATAATGTTAAAGAGAAAAGTAAATTTGTATGAATTTAAATTGATTCTTTTATTTATAATACTGAAATTTATTCAAACTAACAGATAAGTTTATAATTTACAAAAGAGTTAATTTATAAGTTAAGCAAAAAGTTATTCTATTTATATAAAATAAATTTATTACAGCTAACTATTTACGCTTAACTACTTGCTATACTATAAACTAATTATTTTAGTAAATTTTGATTATATAAAATAATAATAAAAGACAATAAGATAAATTATAACAATTATAAAAATAAAAATAAAAATAATAATTATAAGAAAATAATTAAATATATAAAAAAATTTAATAAAATAAGCCAATCAAATAAATCAGATGAATTAGATAAATTTTGTAAATCCTACAAATTAAATAAATCAGTCTGATTTTCTAATACAATATATTGATCAAGATCTTCCTTAATATGATCTACATGAAATTAAATTTAATGACTTTTATAAATCATTTTTCTAAAGCAAATTTTTAACGTTAACAATATCTTTTCTTAATTTTCAAAAAGAATTTAAATAAAAAATCTTCTAAATGAATATGAATTTTGAGCTAAACTTAGTTATTAATCAATAATTAGGTAAC
The DNA here is from genome assembly GCA_910591825.1 of Funneliformis caledonium. NCBI lineage: Eukaryota > Fungi > Glomeromycota > Glomeromycetes > Glomerales > Glomeraceae > Funneliformis > Funneliformis caledonium. The sequence goes on from CAJVPQ010000707.1 coordinate 23,546, forward strand.
AGTATTTTAATACTTTTATTTAAAAAATTATTAATAAATCTATTTTTTCTTTATAAAATTCACCTTCTATCAATCTAAAATTTTAATACCTATAAAAGTGATAAAGTATTATTAGTTATTTATTTTATTTTTTTAAAAGAAAAAATTAAACAATTTACTCTTTACAGAATTAATTAATTTTAAATTTATTGTATTAACTTATACTTAAAGTTTTATTAATCTATCTTATAAAAAGATAAGTAAATATTAATATTTTATAAATACAAATTAATTAAATTGAAAAATTAGATCATTTTTATTAATAATTTATATTTTAAAGAAATTGAAAATAATAAATTTTTATATTATTAAGATTATACTTTATTGATAATTATAAGAATTAAACTTATCTATTTATTAAAATGATAATACATAATATTTATATAAAATACAAGCATATAAAAAGATATTCCTAATAAAAAATTTGATATAAAAATTCTATAAAAATATTAAGTTTTATAACATATAACTTTTATGGAAAATCAGTATAATATATACGTTTTTTCCTTAGGTAAAA
>CAJVPQ010000708.1:0-24097 GCA_910591825.1 Funneliformis caledonium
TAATAAAAAAATTATCAAATCAACAAATCGTTATAAAGACAAAAATCCTCTTCTTTTTCCATTGCATCATGAACATCGTCGAAAAAATCATAAATGGCCAAATTTGGAAGGAAAGGTTTTAATGGATTCAAAGTTAATATTTAATAAAAAATTAAATTATTGGACATTTGTTTGGGTTTATGGTATGTTTAGCTTTTTTCTATAGGTTTTTAAATATAACTACTATTAATTTATCTTTTATGTTATAACAGGTAAAAATGTTGAAAATTGTGATGATATTCAAATCACTGAAAATCTCAATGTTGTTGCTATTGATCCTGGTGTTCGTACTGGTTGGTCTTGGTATTCTCCATCCAAAGGATGTGGTTGGTTTGGTAACTTAGATATTAATCGTATATTCCGTTTGTCTTTATCTTTGGATGATATTTCTCGGTATATTATTTTTTATATATATATTTTTATTCTTTTATAAGATTCTTAATTATTATTATATTTGTAGAACTACTTGTGCTCCTCCTAAAAAGAGAAATTCAATGAAAAGAGCTCAGGCCCGTTTACGGCTTCGCATCCAAAACCTTATTAATGAATGTCATAAAAAAGTTGCCTTGTGGTTTCTTTTAAACTTTGATGTCATTATTATACCACCTTTTAATGGATCTGCTATGTCTCATCGTCTTAATAGAAAAATCAATTCAAAAACAGTTCGTAAAATGCTTACCTGGGCTCACAGTCGATTTCGTAATCGTCTTTTTTACAAGGCTGAAGAATTAGGTAAAAAGATCATTATTCAAAATGAAGCATATACAAGTAAAACTTGCAGGTTTTTTATTTTCTTTTTCACATCTATTTTAAATTTTTTCATCAATTTTAATATCTATTTGCTTTATGCAGTTGTTGTGGATTTATTAAATATAACCTGGGTGGAAACAAATTGTTTAAATGTAATAAATGTGGAATAGTGATGGATAGGGATATTAATGGTGCTCGGGGAATTTTTCTCCGAGCTTTGCTTGATGGGGCTGTTTGTGTATAGTGAATTCATTATATGCATACACTAATTGATTGTTTTATATATAGTAATATATATTAATGATCGATTCAATCCATCCGGAATATTAATTTTATCGATTCCAATTAATTTAATTTAATTAATTGTAACGCTGGCGCAGTACTTTAGATCATTAGAAATTTTGTTTGTCACACATTTTGATCATGAGTTTTTCTAAGCAAGCAAAAAAAAAAAGAAAGAATTTAAAAAATTACGATTCCATAGTTATGGTTGGTTCTTTTTGAAACATAAATCAAATTAGTCGACATGCAATTATTACGATCCATAATTTTGGAAAGAAAACAATGAATCGAAATATGCAAACACAACAAACAACAAACAACAAAAACCACCAATCACACAACACTCACACACATATAAATATATACGCATACAAACGTACACATATACACATATACACAAATAATTATAAAAAGATTACATGTATAAATATCACCGCTCTTTACCTAGCTTGTTAAAATTTCTATATTCACAAGAACCATGTTTCAACCTCATCATCGCGTCGACATGGATAGAACGGGAGCGTATTCTAGCTCAACTCAGAAGTTGGCTTCTGCTCAATCGTACCACAATGGTAAACCGAACGCAATGATAACTAAGGTGTCAATATCACCAAAATCAAAATATATGTTAACATATAGACAAGAAATCAAATTATTTGAGTTATGGAGTATCAAAAATAAAAATAATTCGCCCATTAAAGTCATCAGCGTAACTTCATACGATGATGTTCGTGACTTTAAGATCTCTGACAAAAAGGTTATTTTGTATGAAGCTAATTATGATGCTAAAGGTGAGGGTTAATTTATCATTCAAATTAACAACAAATTTTGAATGTTAATTAATTTATCTTATGTTTAGTAAATTTCTTTAGTTTGAAAAATCAAATAAAAATAACAAACAAAATTTATGAACGCTTTGAGTACAAGTATACAAACATACTTAAAAATGGAAATTTTGTATCATTTAGTAAACCCCTAGTTGCTACTTATAAACCATCAAATATTCGAACTAAGTCTGTTTATGTATTCAAGGAAGAAGTTAATTATGGTGGCGTTACAAACGATAAGATGTGGATGACATCATATGATTCGATATTTATAATGGATTTATATACTTTTCAATTTCAGATGGTTCCCCTTTTTGTAAGTATAACATTTTATAATATGATTTATAATATTACAATAAATTGGTGGTAATATATAATTCATTATTACAAATAGGAAATGAACCTAAATCCTAAACAATTAGACTTTAAATTTTCTGAAAATTTATTAAATGAATTTATAATGAAAGTCAATGATACATATCATATTTATTCCAATAATGTTCCAGTTGGAAAGATTACGGATACAGGTATGATTTCATATCACATCTAGTATGCGTCTAATCCCTTATAATATTAATTTTATTTATTTTTGATTAGATGCTCGACAATTTGATTTTGCTGGAAGTAATGATGAACTTATGATTACATTATCAAGTGGTAACACCATCAACATTTACTTTTGGAAATCAAATTTAGAAAAATCAATTAACTTCATTGAATTATTTGGATCTGAAGATCAATTTAAACTTATTGAATTTAGAGGAAAAAAGGCCTTTGGAATTTGTAATGAAGAACCTAAGATTATTGATATTTCAGACGATTTGAAAAATCACATAGTTAATGATAATATGAATAATTCAATCATTAACGAAGATAATGAGGACATGAATTTATTCAGCGAGAATCTTTTGATGGATTTAAATCAAAATCTTAATGTTCCAATACAAGATGAAAGTGATTTTTTTAAAAATTATCTTACATCGTATTTGATGAACCGTGAAACCACTGGATATATCTTTGAATTAATTGAAGAAAGTCAAGATAAAATGATTTTAAAAGTTAAAGTTGACAATGAAGAATTTACAAGTAGCTTACAACACGTCGAATCCTTGGAATGGAATTATCAGAAAATTAATAATACATATATTGCATATAATGAGAAAGAATTATTTATTTACACCTTTAATTTAAGATCCAAAGAATTTCGAACGCATCGTTATGATCTTAGATTTTTAAAATATGCAATTAAACATTATAATAATCGCATATTGGATTATTCAGACATCGCTGATATAGTTGATCCATCTGATGATGAAAATAAGATTGACCAATTATTTGGTAATAATGAATCAAAAAAAGCAATGGATCAGTTATCTATTAAATTCAAAATACTATTTCGCATTATATGGAGGAAAATTATTAAAATCAGCAATTAAAAAAAATAATATAGATTTATTAGGCAAAATTTTTAACAAGACCATTGAAACTTTTGAAGAAGATCCGAAAAGTAATATTTACATATTATCAATAATATGTAACAATATTTCATACTTGAGTTACAAATATTCTGATTTCATTTCAAGATACTATAATGATATGTCTTTAATTACCCCCTTTTCGAAGCCAAAGATTATATATAACGAAGGTGGCTTTGAACATCTTCATTCATTTAGCATGGAATCAAACATCACTAAATTACCGCATAAAAAATTTCTTAAATCTTCGTTTGATTATGAACCAATACGTATGATTAATGTTTTAGTTCCCATAGCAATTATCCTTATGGTTCTGGGATGTATATTTTATTATAAGATGGGTGTTTCTGATGTAACTGCATGTGCTGCATTATCTTTTTTTAATTTAATTCCTTTACTTATGCCATTTGGTTTACAATACTTTGTTTTTCTCATACAAATATTTACAATTTGGACAAATGTTATATCCAGCTATTTTGAATCAACCAATAAATTAGCAATTGAAATGATTTCACTTATTATAATAGTAGCATGCATAATGTCAAGGATATTTATCAAAGTCAAAGAAAAATATAATAGACCAAAAATATTGTTCTTAATCCCATACCCTTATTATGTTTCGTATCCTCCTGATTATAATTGGTTTATTGAAATATTTTGGCCTCAATCCAGCCCATTTATAAAAGCAAATGATATTGAATTGTATAAAACCTGGAATGGAGAATCTTTAGTTAATTTTAAATGGACTGTATTCGGAAGATGGTATTATGCGGTAATTTGGTCAATATATTTGATTTTTCTTAATTGCTTTGTAATGGCAACAAAGTCTCAAAATCTCGAACGAAAGATTTGGTCATCATTATCTCTTTTTTTGGGTCTGTTTCAACTTTTATTTGAAATTCGTCAATTTATTATGGGTCCTAAGAAATGCTTTCAAAATATATGGAATTGGTTTGGTACGTTTTGTTCGTTATTTCAATCAAATACAAAATAAATGCGACTATATTTTAAAAATACTTTTAATACAGATTTAGGTGTTTATTTATTGCCCTCATATATAACAATCCTTTGGCTCATGGATAAAGATAATGAACATATACCATATCTAGTTTCAATTGCATGTCTTATACTTGATATTAAATTTATACTTTTTCTTCAAGTATTTGAATCATTTGGAGTTTATTTTGCTATTATTAAAGGTGTAGCGCGCAAAATTTTTTCATTCCTTATCATTCTTTTTCTTATTATCATTAGTTTTGCGCATGCATTCATTATTTTATTAGAACCAAAAGAACAATTTGGTATAGAAAATTTGGGAGATTTAAAAGATAGCAATAATCCTTGGAGACTTACAGAAAAGTACCATCAAATTGCTGAAGGACCAGATGGAAAATTTATATCAAATTTTACCTTATATAAAGAACCTGATGAGCGTACAAATTTATTTACAAATTATCTCGGTTCCCTTTTCGCGATGTATCTATTCTTAACAGGTATAATATTATCAAATTCTTTGATTCTTTATTATTCATTAGCTAATGTTTGTTTAATTTGCTTTCTTTGCAGGAAATAATCCACTAGGTGCATGGTCCCTTGAAGAAAATATTCTTTTGACCATATTGATGGTTTTATTTTCATTTATAGTTGTTATATTCCTTATGAATTTATTTATTGGACTATTGAATAAGGCGATTGACGCTGATGATGACCGAGTGCATTATATTGCACAAAAAGCAGAGGCTAGCAGAGTTTAATATTTTGTTAATAATATTCCCGATTTGATCTCACTTTCTTATTCCTTTGATTTAGGTCCTTAAAAAAATTGAATTATTTTATCTGCTTCCGCATCAAAGACGCTGGAAATCATGGTTTCCTGATATCGCGTAATTAATTATTTTCCCTCCTTTTCCTTTTGATTCCTTTCAAAAATGAATTTACATCGTAATTTCATATTTTTTTTTTTTAGTTTCTATCATGCTGATGTTTATAAAACTCGTCAAGCTGTAAGGAAATCAATTGCTGACAAAACTTGGAATCCAAATAAACTCGCTGAAATGAAGAGTTCCCTTTTAAACTGTCTTGGAATAGATAATTAAATTCTTTATAAATGTTATCTTTTTATTTATCACGTAAGCATAAATTAGAAAATTATCCTTATCATTTTTAGTTAGACCTCGTAGATCGATTTTTGGCCTGCCAAAAATGTCTGGCCAAATAGAAAATTTAGATCTATACATAGTACAACATATTCCTTTCACTTACTTTTATTCTTTACGACTATATTACCCTCTCCGATTATTTTATTTTTTATTATTCTTTTGTTTAATTGATACGGAATTTTCGGAAACGTAGATCGTCAACGTACTTGATAAATTGATTTTATTAAATAAATTTTTACATCATATTTGTCTATATAAAAAATCTTCCTTTGTTTATAAAAATAAACGTAAAGAAATGAGCGCTACAATATTTTAATAATTAAGTTGCCTAAAATAATTGATAATTAATTTAATTAATTTAAGAAACAATTTGCATTCAAGCCATTACAGCCAATTTTCAAAAGTCACGGGACGAACGATCATTTTACAAACTCGATATAGAATTTTTTGAAAACATAATCGATCAGTATTCCGAATATAGCGACATAATTTTATTACCCATATAAAAATGTGGTTAGCTTTTTCAATGTTCTCGGGAAAGTCCCGGATATTTTGCTGTAATCGTAAGAAAATTTACCTTATATATATAATAATAAACGTATAAATGATAGATCAAATTAATGAAACCTTTTAATGGAATATTCAAAGATGAGTCACCGCGTCATAATCTATTTGTTTTTCTACATAATTTACTAATCCAAATGAAAAATTCTTTACCGACTTTTAAAGTGGTGAAAATAGATATAGCGAGATTTATTAAGGACAGCAAGTTTTTAAATCCGAATCAATTTTCAAAAGAAATGTTCATGTTGAACTCCGGAACTTTTGATCAATGTCCGGAATTTTTGATCGTCCGGAATTAGTCGGCATGAACTCCGGACCTTACTAAAAAGGATAAATTAAATTAATTTATATTTTACAAGACAGAATATACAAAGTTCTTTTAAGACTATTAGTACATTTTTAAGATGAAAATGTTTGTAATACATTCCCGGATTGTCTTCTCCCGTGTCATTTCGAAATGGTTTTTAATCTCATGTCATACATTCATTTTAAATAAAAATTGATACACTGTGCTCATTAAGTTGATTATATAAAAATAATAAATATATTGTAAAATATTACCTAACACCGATTATCTTAAGTGGGGTGGTCAAAAGATAGCATAAGTAAACGAATCCCATGGGCTATTTACTGACTAATCATGATCTTGTTGCCTAAACAATATTTATTGATGCCATGCATGTGTTGATAAGATGACTGTCATTTGAATTTATAAAGTCAATTCATTTGAAGGAGTGAGGCTTTTAACTAAATGGATTATTCTTTATTCAACTTCCAATGTACTGTAGGTAATCTAAAATTTTATCAAGACAATATGAATAGGTTTCTTTTGTTCTTTTGTTATAAACAAGATCAACTGATATGCCATTTTAAAAATAATCTTCCAGGCATTTTTTATTCTCCGAATAAATAAGTGGGACAACTATCAACTAGATTGTGTGCTTGGTATGTTGATGATACACGGAATTACTTTTATGACACGGTCCTAAATATTTTAAGAACCGTACAGGTAATTTGTTATTTGTAATCTGATTTTTTAGATTTACCACCATCAAAGTGTATATAATATATCATTGCATGAACATCATGAGGGAAATTTCCGACCAATAAATGTATGATAAATTGACGCGTAACGAAACTGTAATATCATTTATTATATTTAAATTTTCGGTTTACATTTATTTTATCTAACACAATATAAATAATATCTATAAGCACACATGTAAAATTCTTGTTTGTTCAAATTCTTGCATTTGTTACGCGTATTAAACGAAGATGTATTGTTGTTGTACGTCTAAATTATGTATATATTTAATTTTTTTTTTTAGAAAACACGTACCGTACTACTACCACTTATCATTCAAGATGAATTTTTTTTTCTCAAAAAAATATCTTTGGATTCCAATATAAATATCCAAGCCAAGCACACTTTCTCTCTTATCAGTTAAATAATTCCCAAAGTCTCTTTTTAAATGAATTATCAACGACTTACAAGGATTTCTAATCGGTCAATTAGGACGAAATTAAATGATTTTTTAGGAACCATCCACTATGATGATATATATCGCCTTCCTTATAATGGCAACGTGCAAATACTTTCTATTCAATCAAGAAGTAATGGAAGGGTTCAAATTTTAACAGGAAATGGTTTGATGAAGCGAAATTTAGTGCGCGAAGCTCAAAGGTTACAAATCTATAATCGACACCTGATCAATTTAGCAATGATTTATATATGGAATATACATTCGACTTCATTTCAAAGAGGTCAATTCATAGACTTGGCAAACGATGCGAATATTCTAAATCGAAACCACGTTTCGCGAGGTGATTGGATCAATACCCCTAGCACTATTGATCTTATTTCGAGAATAACGGTTCCACAAATTTCTAGTAATTCTAATGAGCAAAATTTCTTTAACGGTACCTCCTTTAGTGATGGCAACAATTTCGAGTCTTTGCTTTCACCTGACGAATGTTTCTTGGAACGTTTATCCTTCCCTTAAGTTCATCATTTAGAAGTAGTTTTTCAACAACTTTTCTCTGTACTGAAATTCTATACTTGTAATTTATATTTTAACATTTTTCTTTATAATTTATAATACGAATTTGTTTAATTTTTCTCGTGGATTTACAACATTCTCCCTTTCAATAAGAGTTATGCCGCAGAATATTTTAAAGTTGATCAAAAAAAAAAAAATATTAATTTTTCTTCGTTGTTTTAACTAAGCATTCGATGCACTATAAATGAACACAAGGGACCTTTTGTCTCTTTATTTTGCAGTTTTGTTTTTTCCTGCATGGCATAAGATGATGCCATAAATTTATTATAATAAGTTATATTTTTAAATTTTTTATTTTTTTAAATAAAAATCCAAAATCGTGCGTTCCGTAATCAATTCAAAACATAATACTTCATACGTAATACATGCATTATTACGCAATTTGATAGTTCATTTAAATCGGATTATGATTTGTCTATCTCTTTTTTTTTTTGGTTGATATCTGTGTTACCTACCAAAAACAAACATGAAAAATAATAACAACAAAGAAAAAGTTATATTGATTTAGAATCAAATCGAGTTGCCGAAAATACACAAACAGACTACTTCGGCCGGGACGCGGTTATATCCAAAATGGTTCGTGACACCTACTGTTGATAATTATAGAAGCATTTTTAAGAATTTCCGTTGAATTACCGTTGGTTGTTTGAATTTTAAAAATGGTTGGGTGAATTTTATTTTAAGGCACTACTAACCAAAATTGTGAATTTCTGATTCAAACATTTATATTCTTCATTAGTATATAATATGATGTAATTATTTTTTTTTTTTTTTTTTTTTTTTTTTTTTGCGCACTCATCTACCAACCGCGCAAGTACCCGTATATGTGCATTAATATTATTTCTTTTTGATTTCCTTTTTAACAACGTTCAGGCATTTTCGATAATCAAATCTTGTTTTCTTCCTACAGGTTGGTGTTGAGTACAATTTTTAATATTTACCAACTATAAAAATATCAAGTCGATTCAATGAACCTCGAATCAAACTTGCGTCACCGGTGCTAATATCTTTTTTTTTTCCCCGATTGGGACAAGATTTTGATAATTTATCCAAACAAAATTTGCTTTCTTGATTTAAATCCTTTTTCCGAAATCAATCATTCTCCCTAAACTATGTCAACATTTTTTTTTTTATAAAAAAAAAGTCGCGTTTCCCGAGATTTCTACCTAAAACTATTTATAAATATGCATTACAAAGTTGTGTGATGAGGATAAAAATAATCATCAAATGAATTAATAATTCATTTTGTATTTGAATTATAACGATTAACGATTACAACAATGATTGGAGAAATCTTCTGTTTCAAATGATGATTTGTGATGTAATTAATGCTTTTAATTTTGTGCGACCCAACGACAATAATTATTATCTTACATTTAAAATTTCCAATTGAAGAATGCAGGAAGTTATGGTGGATGGATGTAATTTCTTGCGTTATTAGCAGGAGAGCTGAACTCGATTGAATCTTTGAGCGAGACTTGAAAATTCCTCAATTTCTTAATTCATTCTATCGACGTAATTCATGCATTCAATATATAGACTTTGCGAATTTCTGAAAAAAACCAAACATCTTTTTTGAAATGATGAGGGAAAAGCACCTATGAATAAGAGGCGGGGTTAGTTTTGAATAAGGAAATGCAATTAAGGAGTGTATAAAAAAAATAAACCACGATAACGACTTAGATGAAATCTTTCACAGGTACTATATTCAAACAAGGGCGTAAAAAATTTGATTAGTTTGAAAGGTCGTGAATTTGATTGATGATTTTTTCTTAAAGAAAAATAAAATCATCCTAATCGTGAGAGTTTATTAAATAAATAAATTATCAAAGATGTCATAATTTACTATTTACATCAAAGTGATCTATTTATAAAGTAAGGGGCGAATTTATTTCAATTCTCAATGGACAGATAATTTAATTTTTTTTTTTTTTTATTTTTTCTCAATTGATTAAAGATTTTCTCTTTGAACCATTAACGTTAACTAAATAATCGAGAAATTTTTTCATAAAGATCCGTCGATCCTTTCAAAAATTAATGAAAAGGTAGTTTTCAATGAGGAAATGAAATCCTACACGTACACGTTAGTATCACAAAATATCCAATCATGCATTAATAAACACGGAGAAAGTCACATTGCCGAATAATTCTGGTAAGATTTACCAACTCCTGCCTAAAATTTTATGACTCAGCCTATATAAACACTTTGACATTTATAGTATATATTTCCGAGAGCTTAACAAATTCGATCAAATGTTTTACGGATACCGAATTATCGGACGGTTTCTCAACAGTCACATTTTTGGATTTGGAACCTTTTTGTGTAATTTACTTTGATGGGGATTTGTTTGCATGATGCCGGTCGAAATTCCGAAGTTCCGAAATGCCGAATTTTTTAAAACGTCATGTAATCCCCCAATACCATTTCCCACATTCCAACTCCGAGCTTGAATTGCGTGGAAGAAAAGTACTTCTAAAGGAAGCAAAGAAAGAAAAAAAAAAAAAAAAGAGAAAAAAAGAGAGGACATGATGAAAATCGAATGATTTTACTTTTTTAATCGGAAATTAAGCATTGACGATTTACTTGCAGGAAAAAAAAATTTATTAGATTCATGTAAGGTTTTTCCTTTATAGCACAGCACATACATATGGTGCTAAACAATTAACACAACTCACCATAGAATATATTAATTTTTTAAATATATTTTTTTTTTTCACGCTTAATACATTTGACATGCACAAAATATTGAATTTCCCGAGTTGGAGTGAATCTGATTTTCGAACTTGGAAAAGAATAATCTATTCATTTCCAAATATGGCAACGCGATGCAACCACATTCTAGTGGTGACAAATAGACGCAACATAAAATAAAAAGATTACATATGCACGTAATGTTCTACAATAAATTAAATAAAAAAAAAATTAATAATAATAATATAATATAAAATAAAAAATTAATAAACTTTAAAAAAATTTCAACATATATATTTCATTTATGTGACAAAAAAATGATCACTTTCTTTACTGAAAACGTACCTTTCTTTTTTTTTTTAATTTTTTTTTTTTCAAGAAAAAAAATTCATTCATCAATCCAATTCATACTTTCTTTTCAAAGGTCTTTCAAAATTCTCTTAAAAATCCATTCGAATACCTTGTATTTTAGAATTCCTCTCTATCTCCTCGTCAAAAGTAAAAAGCATGGGTATCTCATTATCAACGAAGAATAAGAAAGAATCATACGGTGGAAATTATATGATCAAAGTTAATGAAGAGCAAATTGATAGGATTCAAGTATTACATCACATTTTAAAAACGTGCTGTGATAATACGAATTTCTCCGCGCCAATCTCTCAGGATTTGGCGCGTGGTATTAGGGTGTTGGACGTCGGGTAAGTTTGAATAGAGACGTTTGTGTTACCGTCGAGAAAGAAAGAGATCTTTAACATTTTTTTCTTTTACCTAATAGATCGGGACCGGGCACATGGATATTTGACATGTCATCGGACTTTCCTAGATCAACATTTACGGGGATCGAAATACAATCATTTATGTTGCCGACCATTCACCCATCAAATACACATTTCATACATAACGATATATTGCAAGGAATACCCTTCCCTCCGAATTCGTTCGATTACATTCACATGAGAAACATGACCTTATGTTTTACCGAAAATCAGTACGAACAAATTATAAGAGAATTAATTGACCTACTTAAACCAAACGGTTACTTGGAATTATGCGAGCAGGACATTAGTTGTTATAATATGGGACCTGTCACTCGAAAGATTGCCGATGAAAGTAAGCGACGAATGAACTGCTGACAAATAAAATTGATCGCTACTTATTTGATGATTAATTTTCTTTTTGTTTACTAGTGGGAAAATTATTAATACAGAGGTCTATGAATCCATTTGTGGCTAGCCGGTTGCACGTATTTATGAAGAAATTTGGCCTTCAAACGGTTCAAAGAGGAATGGTGATGCTCCCGATAAGCGAATTAGATGGGAAAATTGGTGAGTTATCAGTTTAGCCCGTTTATCTTTTATTTTACCATTTTTGATCTCAAACCATTTATTACATAATCCTCGTAGGATCATTGCATGGACAAACTGTTTTTAGTGGACTACTCGGCGTAAAAGATATGCTAGCAAAGCAAATGAAATTAACAGGTCCTGAAGCGAGTCAATTAGTAAATGATTATCGAAAAGAGTTACAGTCAATAAGAATGTATTCAAAGTATACACGAGTTTATGGCCAAAAGATATAGTGTACTTATATATAAATAAACAAAGAATATAAATAAAAATCACATTCGATGAGTAGAAATTTATATTTTGTTTCCCATAAAATATCTCAATAATAATATCTTTAAGTTGGTTCCCACCTGCCTTCAGAAATTCCTAGTAATATCGCGGAGAATTTAAGAATTTTCGGAATCTTTGAAGGAATCGGTCGTTTCCAGTAGTTTCGCAATAAACTTTAAAAAATTTCGCCCTCGGCCAATCGAACCCCACCCAAAAGAGTGACACAACTTTGAAACTATAACAAAATTATTTGCGTAGCCGCATTGTGCCTTTTAATTCGTTGTGTTAAGGTTAGAATGATGAAGTTGTTAACCTAATTTAATTAAATATTTCCGTTTAAGGTTGTGGCTTCGAACCCTGCCGAATTTTTTGACGTAATTCGTGTAAACATGTATGAAAGGAAGAAACCGCAACTCATTGTTTTATTTTTTGTTTGTGCAATTTTTCTTTCTTCCTTATTATGTGAAAATGAGACATATCGAGAGATAACCTTATATGTTTTGGGATACGATTGAATGAAGCTAAAAAAAAAATGTTGTGTATCATAAATATTTAATGGATAGGGGATGAAATGTTGGTAATGGTAGGATTGATGGTGATTGTTTCTATTTATGTCACATGAATGCACGTAATGTCTTACAATAATGAAAGTAAAAAAAAAGTATAAATATATAATTTTTTTTTTTTTTTTTTTTTTATAAAAAACGATCTTTTTTATAAAGATATCGATCGGTTACTTTGGAAATAAAAAAAAATATATATTTCATATATATACAATTTTTGTCATTCTCTCTACACTCTTTTTTTTTTTTTTCCTTCATTTGTTTCTTTTTATTTTTTCTTCTTTGATATTTCATTTTTTCATCTTTCTGGTTATATCATCTTTTCATAAATTATCATTAAATATGGGAAACAAATTATCAATATCAAGGAAGCTAAAACAAAAAGAAACGTTTGAAGGAAATTACATAATAAAAATTAATGAACTGCAAATCGACAGAATACAACAAATGCATCATATTCTGAAGTCGGGTTTTAACAACACCAATTTTTACGCGCCACTTACTCGAGATTTGCTACGAGGTATCGAAGTTTTGGATGTCGGGTAGGTTATTTGACACCTGTTTTGCTTAAACTTTATGAATCACGTTTTTTAACCACGCTCTCCTTTCACGAACATTTAGTGCTGGTCCAGGCACATGGATATTTGACATGTCATCAGAATTTCCCAAATCACAATTCACGGGAGTCGAAATACAATCATTTATGCTACCGACCATTCATCCATCAAATACGAAATTCATAAAGAAAGATATATTACAAGGGATACCATTCCCTCCCAATTCATTTGATTTTATCCATATGAGAAATATGACTTTATGCTTTACCGAAGAACAATATGAAATAATTATAAAAGGACTGGTTGATCTACTTAAACCCAATGGATATCTAGAATTAAGCGAACCGGAAATGGCCTCGCTGAATATGGGACCCATAAGTCAAATAATATCCAATGAAAGTGAGTGTGCAAAGGGGAGCGCACATTCTTAGTTCGGTTAAGAATTTTAATTAACTTGATTTATTCTTTTTTTTTTTTCCTTTAGTGATAAAATTCTTAAGTTCGAGATCAATGAATCCGTTTATAAATGAAAAATTACATGAATTATTGGAAAAGTCTGGATTGAAGCATGTCACCCGACAAGACGTGCTACTTCCAACAAGTGAATTAGACGGTAAAGTGGGTACGTATCATGCATTAACCTTTAATAACTGAAATTTTACCGAAATTATCGAAATTTAATCTAATGCGACCTTTTTCCTTTCTTGTAGGTGCACTATATGGACATATTATTTTTAGCGGTTTACTTGGATTAAAGGATATATTGGCAAAGCAAATGAAATTAACGAAAAATGAAATCAATTCATTGCTAGATGGTTACCTTCAAGAGACCAAAACGACACGAATGTATAATAAATATACACGAGCATATGGTAAAAAAATTATAAATGATATTGTATAAAATAAATTTCCCGGACTTTTTTTTTATTAAAAAAAAAAAAAAAAAAAAAAAAAAAAAAAAGCAAAAAAAAAGAAAAAAAAAAAAAAAAACCTCCACCTGTATTATTATTTTGTGACACAAAAATTTTTTACATACCTTCATACCTTCCTGTCATTATAGCTAGCATTTCTTTATTAGAAGTATTTTTTTTTAAGTTTATTTTATTTGCACAGTTAATCGCGTGGATCATTAATCGTTACACGATGTATTAATGTATTATATATAGTTTAAGTTAAATCTAATCTTATTTTAAAAAAAAATAAAAACAAAGTCGTTCGACTGTACCATTATTAAATGTTTACCTTGCTACGACTTACGAGAAGCACATCGATTATATTAGTCGTAAAAACTATTTGTATTGCCTTATGGTCCGTGTTTTGAGAAACTTCCATGCAATCAATGCCGTAAGATTGCAGATCATTAAACTTTTTTCCGCCAAGTACTTGCAAATTAATCATTTCTATTGGATGAGATGAGTAACAAGAGCCATTGCATTCGAAGGTTCGAATTTTACAACGTAAATATTTCTGTTTTGTTTTATTAATTATCGAAAATTAAATGAGCGTACCTCTTTATTATTTAAACAATAAACAAGCTTAATCTATCAAAACACTATTTTTTTTAGTGGGGAAAAATCTTCTGATTTTTTTTTTTTTTTACATTTCGTATGTGAATAGGCAGAAAAAACCGAGGCATCTCGTGATGTACCTGGAATTACTGTGTGATAATCAAGAACAAGCATGATTGTGTTTAATTGGTTTATATTAGAGTTTTTTTTTTTTTATTGAAGAAGTTTTAATTTTATTTTCTGTCTTTTTTTAATAAAAAAAGAAAAAAAGTATTCCCGATACATGCTTTATTAGTTAGATACAAAGCGCATTACAGTCCAAATAACCAATCAATTAACCAACAACGTATTCGGATCATTTGATCAAAAATTTCTTGCTTTTGGAAATCCTTTAATTTTTTTTTTAATCAAAGGTTTGATATTCCGGTTTTCTTTTCTGACTGTTGAACAAAGGAGGAAAAAAAAAAAGATTACGGGATATCGGTGGATCGATATTAAATTTAATTTTTAATTCAAGTTTATAAAAGAAGTTTTACGGGGCACTCTCCTCGTTTCAAGTTTTAGAAAACGTAATACATTAGAAAAGTAAAATACAAATTCTCTGTTGAGAATTACCAAAACTGGTAAGGCTTATTCGAGAAAAAAAAAAAAAAAATCCTCCAAAGAATTTCAACTTGGTGATAGTTGTACGATGAATCCATTACGTAATTCACACCAATTCTGTTGACATTCGATAAAATCTAAGGGATGAAATAAAATAAAATTTAAAAATTTTATTACTGCATTACATTTTTTTTTTTTATTTTTTAATAAAAAAAAGAAAGAAAATAAATTAATAATGACCATATGACAATGTTCGAGAATCACATAAATTCCATGTATTATAAATTAACGGAACGGAAATGCTGTTTAAATATATTTCAGATTTTGTTTCTTTGAATCTCAATTAGAAATCACATTAAATATTTACCATCATTCGTATCCAACGTGCAAATCTTATTAATCTCGTCGATTTTTCAAATGAGATGTTACGAAATTTAGATGATTGGTCAAAATTCTTTTACCATACATGCAAAAAATATATTTAATAAAAATCAGTCTGTATAATATGTGTAATAATCAATTACGTAAATAAAAAAATTATATATTAGTTTACAAGGTTATTCAAATCCCGAGATAGTGTGATGAATACAAATAAGAATTGATAAACCGAAAATCAATGATTGGCGACAAAAATAATTGCTATATTTTTTTAAAAATAATTTTAGGATCTTTTTTTTTTTTTTTGTTGATCAGATTTCGGCTAATAATTTGTAAAATTTTAGATAACATGACCTCAATTGACCAATTAAACTTATTCGATCCTCGTACAATTTTGTACCTTTGTACCACATGATCGGAATTTCAATGAAACCTTATTTCGATAAATTTACTGTCAATTAAATCAATTAATTGATTTAATTGAAATGTAACATTCGATGAAACAATTAATTAAATAAATAATAATAATAATAATAATAATAATATAAAAAAAAAGGAAAAGGAAAAGGAAAAGGAAAAGGAAAAAGAAAAAGAAAAAGAAAAAGAAAATGAAAATGAAAATGAAAATGAAAATGATAATTCATTGTGTTTACGAAAAATCAATGAAAGTGTAGTGTAACAACGTTCAATGAATATTTACAAATTATTTAAAAGTTACCTTTGAGCAAATATGGAAAATTTTGAACAATTAGGTTCCCATTGTAAAATGATGTACCGAAATTGAAATGTTCGTTTCACCATTGAACATTCGCATTGTAACAAGGTTACCGAGGTAACAATCGACCAGTTCGAACTTATGAGGCTATTTTTAGTTAATTTTACATGACGATCCTAATTACCTTCCTATTTCGTTTCATTCGGAGAAAATTTTCTGTATACTCTAAGTTTTAATTTAAAATAAACGTAAGGAAAATTAAAAAAGGATGAATCAACTTTGAAAAAACGAAATAGACGCTTTGTTTTCTCACATTCTTTATTCCTAACAATTACGGTCTTTGTGAGACAATCGCTTGAGACACCCATCATATCGAACAATGTTTTTGAACAAGTTCTAGAATTGCGTGTGGCTAGGATTTGCCGTAAGATTGAAATTTCGTAGGGTTAGTGTTAAGTGGAGGTTGGGGAGAATTAATTAGAGAATTATCATGTGCTAGGTGTAGTGTAGTGTAATCGAGAAGTTATGGTAGAGTTGTTATCCTAAATACAAAATATGACGATATGCTGCGCCGTGTAAAAATTATTTACATTGTCCAAAAAGGGTTTTTTATCGCAAAAAGATTTTAAGTTAAAAGTTTTCAGAAAAGGCATCGTTATTACTTTGCTTGAGTTACTATCATCAACTTCCGTGAAACAATTTAATTTCAGCCAAAACCTCATTACCAAATTTTTAAATAATTTTTTGAAAACTGAACATCAAATTATTTTTGAAATTATATATAAAAGGTAATATAAGAAGATATATTATTGAAGAAAGAATCTTTGCGATCTGATATTCTAATTTATTATAACTTATATATGTAGGACAAGCGTGTACATATAATATATATATTAATTTAAACTATAATAATAATCTAATAATTCTTATAATACAACCAAAAAGACGACTTTTACTAATAATGCAAAGACAAAAATGTAAAAATTCACAGTGGTTCAAATTGGCATATCATGATTGGATAAAATAGTTTTTCATCAATGTAAAGTTTCAAACGGGTTTTTTTTTATTAAATCCGAACGAATTTATTCCCTAATCCTAATACTAACTTGTAAATGATATTTTATTTAAAAATAACATAACCTTAACTCTAATTCTAACTCTACTCTAATACAGTCCACCCTTCCTATAACGAATTTTTTAATAGCGAAAAACTTACTATAATTATGAAAATTCCGATACAAATTATTTTATAATTAATAATACTTAATATAGAGAATTTTGATATAAATTTTCTGTAATTTGTAACTCGAATTTACATGATAAACCAAGTATAATAAAATGACACTTTATATAGCGAAGATTTTGCTATACTGAATTTTTTAAAAGTAACATGAATAATTAACGAATTTTGATTAATAAAGTCAATTTGAATTTGCTTTTAGAGGTTAGAATTTTGATCAATTCTTTTTTTCACACACTACTATACCTAAAACTAATAATTAATAAAGTAAAAATTCCAAGCAAAAGGCAAGGTAAATGATTCAAGATAATACTTTGTCAAAAGAATATCTTTAACTCTTGCCCAAAAACATGAAATATGTTTTAGAAAAATTACCAAGCCTTATATAATAAATAAAGAATTAGCAGTAATATATAATGTTAGTAAAGAATGTATTAGTAATATATTAAAAAAAATCATAAAAATGGCTTAAAATAGATCCTCAAACACCCAAAATTCAAGGTAAAAAAAAGATCAGAGTGAATTTTTTAGAAATTGAAGAAGTTCTTACATTATGAATATTAAAGATCTTAAAAATGGTATTGCTATAGTGATCAAGTTTTACATGAAAAAGCTATGGCATTTGCTACTCTATATAAAATTGAAAATTTTAAAAGGAAGTAATGGTTAGATTAGTAGATTTAAAAAAAAAACATAATCTTTTTGATAAACTTGATGAATTCAAAAAAAAAATTCAAGATTTGATTTGTAATTATAGTCTTAAAAATGTTTTTAATTGTAATGAACTAGTTTATATTTAAAAAATAGAACTTAAAAGAAAGATCTCTAATAATCTATATAGGGCTAAGCTATTAAAATCACCTTAAAAGATCTTACCAATCAAAATTGAGATTTTAATTTATATTATTATATGATATATGAACTTTATTTAGTTAAATTTTTATAATCAATTATTTTATTAACAAAATAAGCAATAGGACTATCAAAGTTTCTCATTTTTTGTATAATATCAGTCAAATAATCTAAATTAAAATTTAGAAATGATCAACATTATTATTTAAAAGTTAAAAAAATTTTAGTCCTTTATAAAAATTCAAAATTTTTAACTTTAACTATTATTTGAATATGTAATTAAATAGAAGGTATTTAATAATTTAATATCATAGCAATTATATATATATTTTTTTAAAAAAATAATAAATATAAAAAATAATTTTTCTTTAAAAATTAAATTTTTTAATTATTAATATAATAATGTCTTATAAGATAATTTTAATAGCAAAATCTCAAGTATTATAAAATTGTATTCAAGTATTACAAAAATTAATCCTATAAAAATAATTTTTATAAAATAATAATTTAATAGTAAAATTTTAAATAATAAATTTTAGTATTATTTTATTAAATAATTTGACATAATATTTAAAAATATACATAATTTATTATTGGTTAGAAATGTTTACTATAACATATCATTTTTTAATCATTATTTACTTAAAATCAATTTCTTATCCTATAAGGTGATTTTAATGGCTTAACCTTTATATATGAATAAAATAGTCAAAAGAATATGTGACTATTTTTCTTTATTCTAATACAACTGGTATAGAAAAATTTAAACCAGTATTATTCACAAATATAAAATTTTTTTCTTTTAAAAAATTTACCTAAAAAAATATTTACCAATAGAATATTATTAGAATTTAATAGTTTAGATGCAAATTTTTATCTAGAATAATTAGATTTATTAACTTGATATAACAATAAGACTAAAGAAAAAAATATTTTTCTACTTATTGATAATGCATCTATTCATATTTATATAAAAATGTAAAATTTACTAAGATTAATGTTTTAGTTTTAATATAATTGTGTATCTTTAATTATATAATAAAAGTATTATAAATAGCTTTAAAGTAATAAAATTTAAACTAATTTTGATAATTAAAAATTTTAATTTTAATTTATAATATTTGCATAATATTAAAAATTACTTCTTACAATTTATATCAAGGTTTTTAATTATCAACAAAAACTGATCATAATAAATTACTAATTAATATTAAAAAAACTATCAAATATTTAGCTTTGATCTGAAATAAAGTTCTTTCTCAAATTATATTTAACTGCTAGAATGAGACAGAAATTATATCAGATTATACAAATCTTAATGATAAATAGAAGATGATAAATATAAAGTGATAAATATAAATAAGTGTAAAGAAATTTAAGATTTAATCAATAAACTTAAATATATATACTCTTTTACTGCTAAAAAATACATATTAGATAAAGAAAATGAAAATTTTAATATATTATTATTTAAAAACAGATTATTATTACAGTAGTGGTGGAAAAAATAGCAGTCACTATCATGTGATTAAAATAATAATTTACATCACATCTGATTAAATAACACAAACCAATTTTTTGTTTGGTTATTTACTATATTAAACTAATCAATATGCATAAAAACTGAATACAAGAGTACCTTATAACTGATATGATATAATAATGCTGCAAAAATCTCTATTAAAAAATAACGTAAGATAGTTAAGTTATTGTAGAATAATAGAATACAAATGTAAATGAACTACACAAAATTACCAATTTTCTACTAAGGACACTGTATCAGTGATCCTCTTAGTTAAAAAAACTAAAAATTTAAAACAATGATGTCATCTAGGATGACCAAAAGATTTAAGTTCAAAAAAGTGGCATCACCTTAGTTTGTTCACTCATTCGTATGCTAATGTAACAAGTTTTAAAATTGCAAACACTCTTAATAATACTTACCTAGGTCTTAATATAGCTACTTGTACAGTCTATGAGAACCTTTAAAAGCTTGGTTACTGAGTTTGTGTTCCTAAAAAAACCCATTCCTTACTTTAATTGCAAAAAAAAGATGAGTTTCTTGAGCAGAAATTCATAAAAATAAAAATTGGGAAAATATGATTTTTCTGATGAAATGACCTTTCAAATATTCTGTAACACTACCTTAGTTCATTATAAAGAGAGTGAAGAAAAACTAACTTGTGGAGTTGTCAAACATCTATTCAAAGTTCATATTTAGGGCTTTTTGTTTACAAGAAATCATTGGGTTTCACATGTTTACTAAAAATATGAATGAGGAGTTGTACCATGAAATTTTAACAAATAATCTTTTTGATCAAGCAAATCAGCTTCTTGAAGGATCTTAAACATTTCAACAGGATAATGATCTAAAGTATAAAGCTAAGCTTACAGTGTCTCTTCTCAAAAATTAGTGTTCTGCAGTTCTCAATTAGCTGTCATATTCTTTAATCTGAATCAAATAGAAAATTTGTAGGCGATTATCAAGAAAAGGGTAGAAAAAAGGTCAATAAATGAATTAGTAAAAAAAACCAGTTAAACAAAGGATTTTTATAGAAATAATTAAAGGCGAATGGTTTAATATCGATCAAAACCTCTGCCTTAATTTAGTCAATAGTATGAAAAGGAGGGTAAATTTGGTAATTGAAAGGAATGGCAATGTAATTCAATATTAAAATTTTAATATATAATAAATGTAGTATTAGTTTATTTATATTTTAAGTTATAAACGATTTTAATAAATATTAATTGAGTAAATGAATTTTCATTTACTGCCAGTTTTTTCTGTCACTATTGTATGTTTAAAGAAAACAATACTATTCTAAAGTGAAAAGAATATTATTTCAATGACTAGTTCTGAGACTTTAGTTGCATTTAATACAATTTTTGATTATTTAAAACAAGATGTAATTAAAATAATATTGATAAAATACATTAAAAATAATAAAAAATTTTAGAAAATCAGTTTATAAAATTAATTTTTTTCCAAAAAGTAAACAAATTTAAATATACTTTGCTGAAACCTATCAATTTTGAAATATATAATAAATATATTACTAGCATATATCAATTATATATTCAACATATAATTAAAATATTATAACATAAGTGATATATTTGTAAGATATTTGACATATGAATAAAACACATTTGTATTATTTTTTTCACATTTTAAAATTTAGGTTAAAATTCATATTAAATATTAACTTGATAGAACAAAGAAATATTACGCGTATAAAATAAATAGTTAACAAATATTTTTAAAATATATTTGCAATCTTTTAAATATACTACTATAATATTTTGCAAATATTAGCATTATATGTAAATTGGGTATTTTTAAATGATGTTACGATAGTTTCGTAACTTCAAATAAAATCTCAAAAGGGGTAAATAAAATTAAGACAATTACTCAAGGAATCACAGGTGAGGATTTATAATAACGTTAAAGGATTATTCTCAATATAAATCACGTGAGATAAACACAAAATAAACACAAAGATAACTCAAAGATATTTCAGAGATTACGCTTCAGAGACTCCAAGTCAATACAGTGAATCAATACAATATCATATAATAAGTTCACTAACAAAAGGGATTGCACGAATGCAAAGGGTCACAGATAATTTATAACAGGTTCAAAGGGTTTGCGAAGGATAAGTTTTATACTTGGTTAATTATACTCCTTTATTAATATAATATATAAGTTCGGTACCTAAAAGATTAACATCTCGTCGGTGCTGAGACTTAAAGAAAATACAGAGATATTTATACATGTTGAATAAATAATAAAATAAACTAAACTAAATATATCAAAGGAAATAAAGTTGCCATCTTGCTAGGCAATAAAGTTGCCATGCCAATAAAATTACCAGATCTGCAGACAACTAAATAGACATCTATGATCTACGTAATTATCAAAGGCAATAAAATTAATATCTAATGATTTGAATAATTGATCAATGGCAATAAAATGGACAAATTGATTTTCATAAAAGATCTACATGGTAATAAAATAAACTTAATATTCTACTAATTAAATCTATCTAAAATTTTACCCGTCACATTTCCCGCTTCTTTGATTTGAGCTCTGGCAAAGAATTCTTCTTTCTTCTTTTAATTCTTTTAGACAAGGCTGTAGGGGTAATTCCTAGTTCTTGAGCATATTCCTTTTGCATTTTTCTTTTTCGCAAGAGTTCTTCAGGAATTTCAGTCTTCACAGGTTCTTCTTCCTGATAGATTTCATTCATTAAATTTAGCAGTTCGTTTAATTTGAACTTTTTCCAAAGGTCGATAATTATCAAAAGTAACTTGATATCATTTTCTTTTAGCACATTATTAGCCTTTTCGACGTTTTCAATATCTTGTTGATATTTTCTTATAAAATGACTCATTTGTTGGAAGTTTTCAAACATTTTCAGAAAATTGAAATTCAAGGTCTAATCAGCATCCTTTTATATTTTCTAGTTTGTTTACTCAAACATAGATCACAGGGTTCCAATTTTGCCGATCATGATAGAATTTCAGTAAACTTGCATTAATTGGTGCTTTAAGGATTTGTCCTTCGGTAGATTTCAATTTATACACTCCATTGAGTAGTACGTCATGGATATAGAATGGTCCTTTCCAATTTTCTAGTCCAAGTTTTTTCTTTGGTAGCGTTGTATAAAAGAACTTTGTCTCCAATTTTAAATTCAGTTAGTCGCTTGATTTTTGAATCATGTCACTTTTTTTACTTTTCTTATGCCTTTGTCACATTTTCTATCGCTTGTTGCCTATTTTCTTCTAAGTTTTCCATATTTATTTCCAGAGTTTCCTTTTTTAGAGCAGTAATAGGTAATCTCGCTTCTCTTCCATAGGTCAAATAGAAGGGTGTGAACTTTATAGTAGAATTTTTCGCAGTCTGATAAGCAAATAAGACAGAATTTATAGCACTGTCATATTCTTGTAAATTCTTCATCACTTTTGCTATAGATTCACATAAGGTCTTGTTAAATCGCTCAACTAATCCATTAGTTTGAGAATGATACGGAATTGATAATAGATGTTTAATTTCAAACTTATCCATTAAACCTTTTACTACTTGATTTCTAAAATGTGTTCCTTGGTCAAAAAGTATATAATTTAGATATCCATGTTAGCAAATTATATTTTCATAAATAAATTCTACAACTGTTTTTGCATCATTTGCTGGAGTTGCACTTGCTTCAGGCCATT
>CAJVPQ010000709.1:0-24097 GCA_910591825.1 Funneliformis caledonium
GTGATATATACTTTAAAAATATTTATTTATACATGGGGTTGGACGATAAGGGTCTACACCCCCTCCCTAGGTTAAGGACGCCCGTTTCAATTATTGTTCAGTCAATCACGTGTCGAAAAACGAGTAAGTTTTATCGATATACTTACTTGTGTTGTGAGAAAGATTAAAAAATGTTTTTGATCAATAATTCAAGACGGAAAAGTTTATGTTATATTAATTGTAAGTTTTGATGGGTCCCATAATGTTAATGTTAAATCTTTTTGGTGACCAATCAAATTTTCAAATTCTCATTTTAAAAAATTATCTGATTTATAAGGAATGCTAAGGGCTTGTACTTAAACGTGTAATAAATATTAAAGAGATAGTCTTTTATATCCAATTAAATATACTAATAAAGAATGTGCCGATCAAAATTTCTTTATAAAATGACGCCTCGTTTCTCTTCATTACTTTCAACCTAAATCCTCTTCAATAGATAAAATCCTCAACCGCACTATAAATTTGACAAAATTTTTGAAATTGATTAAAAAAATTTGTGCAATCGACTCAATTATTGACATATATATGGGAGTGTTTCTAGGAAAGACTAAAATTAAGAGCTTAATACATTTTAATCTAATAACATCAAAAACTAAAATGCAATAAAAATCTCAATTTCGCTAAAAAATTCCCGGAACCTGATTTTCCTAGCAATCAACCCATATAGTCGTTCGGACTAATTGTTAAATTTCGAGCGGGCGGACATTTTCATGCCAGCATAGACCTTACGCTACTCTCCAATTAATCGTTTCTCAAGATTCGACTCTAAGATTCGATTTTCGATTTCGATTAATCTAATAAATAAATATAGGGGATATACTGTACAGGTATATTAGAACCCGCGATTATAGAAAAAAAAAAATTTCGGTTATTCGCAATTTTTTTTTTGTTTTAGAATTAAATAAAGAATACATCGGAAAAAAAATTTAATAAAATTTAAAAATTAAAATTAAAAATAAAATAACATAATTAAATTAAAATCGCGGTATAAAAAAATAAAAAAAAAAAAAAAAAAAATAATTCGCGGATATAAATTTATAAAAAAAAAAAAAATAAATAATAATACGTTAGAATTAGGATCTTGATTTAATTTATACATTTTTACATTTTTGGAAGCTATTACAGACCGTAGTAGATTTATCAAAATTAATATTTACACTTATATTTTTAGTTAGTTTTGACTTTAGTTTGACTTTATTTCGCTGGCTTAAGTTGCTAAGGATAATTTAAATAAAGTCTTCTTGTTGACATCGTAATTCTTATTACTTTCTGTTTGTTCACTTCATAAATTGATTGGGGTAATTAGTTTTAATTGAAAAAAAAACCCACTGTTGAAATTTCTGTTGTTGACATTATGTCTTCACCGACCCATTATCTTATTTCAGCGCCAGGCAAAGTTATATTGTTTGGTGAGCACGCAGTTGTTTATGGAAAGGTAAAAAAGGTTCCCATTAAAATGAATGGAAAAATGAAAATTTACCGAACTTTATTTTTTTTTTTTAGACGGCAATTGCTGGAAGTCTTGACGGACTTCGCACTTATATACTTTTTGAAAAGAGCGATGATGGTCTCTTAGAATTGAATTTACCGAAACTTGGTCTTCACCTTCCTTTAATATGGCCGATTTCTGCTCTTCCATATTCCAAGGTAGCTGCGGTTAGCAAAGGTAAATTTAACTCTTCATTTGATTAGAAATCGGAGAATTGATTCTTAATTATATCCCTATTCCTTTTCTTTTCTTTTTTTTTTTTTTTTGAATAAAAGCTACAGATAATAATTCTTCGCAAGAATTAGCATTTAACGAGGAGCTCTTAAAAGAATTAAAACCAATTGTTCTTGATGGCAACGCTAAAAATAAAGATATTCAAGAAATTAATGAATTACAACAAGTGGCGGCTTCAGTCTTTCTTTACCTTTACACGAGCTTAGAGGATAAACAAAATTCATGGTATGACCCGAATTAACTCAAATAACCTGTTCAAACGTAAAATTAAATGATAATTCATTTAAGGTGTGGGATGAAAGTTCACGTCACTTCCGATTTACCAGTGGGAGCTGGATTGGGATCATCCGCTTCTTATTCAGTTTGTTTAGCTACAGGATTATTACTTGCTTTAGGTCATATTCCTGTTCCTAACTCTAATGAAGGAAATACAGATACTAGCTTTTCAGGTTATTCTTCTCCAATGAACTTAATAAATCGTTGGGCATTTCAAGCCGAAAAGGTGATTCATGGTATTCCCTCAGGAATTGACAATGCAGTAGCTACTTATGGTAAATACTACATTTCATTTTATACCTCGTTTGAAAACATTATAATAAAATGTCTGTTTTTATTATTAAAGGTGGTGCAGTGTCATTTACAAAAGGTGAAATGGAAAATGTGATAGGGTAAGGAATTTATTATCTTTGAATTATAATCAAGTATTTTATTTTATTCGATTTCCTTTTGCCGAAATATGACTAGATTTTTTCTGTAAGATTTCAATTACTTCGATTCCTATTAACTAATACGAAAATATCTCGGGATACTCGCGCTCAAGTTGCTAAAGTTCGCGTGTTGTATGATAAAGTATATTTTAAATTATTTGTGGGGGAACGTTATCCTTGTTTCCTTCAAAGCCTTTTTTTTTCGAGGATCCTTTTGAGAAATTTTTTTTCAATGCTGAAATATTTTTTAAATTTTTTAGTATCCACATATTGTCGATCCTATATTAGAAGCCATTGAGGGTATGAGCCTCTCATTTAATGAAATAGTTAATAGCGGAGGTAAAAATAAATAAATAAATAAATAGATTAAATTAAACTGCATTATAATCATAATTTCGCTTTAAATTACTAAAATGATTTAATTACCCTATCTATAGCTTCTCAGAGTGAATTAAATAAAAAATTCGAGGTATTTTTTTTTTAAATACGTTATTTTATTTTGAATTTATTTGATAAATGTATTTTACTTTTATCATAGGAACTTATTGATATAAATCATTATTTATTAAATTCCTTGGGAGTGGGACATTCATCTATTGATCGAGTAAGAGAAATTACCGCACAGCATTCATTACATTCTAAACTTACTGGAGCTGGAGGTGGAGGTTGTGTATTAACTTTACTTAGAGATGGTAAATATATATACAGATTCTTCCAAGGTTAATGCGATCTTAATAATCATACATACTTTATTGATTTATTATGAATAGATATTACAAGTGATGAAATAACGAAAATAAAATCGGCTTTAGCATCATTAGGATTTGAAAGTTTTGAGACGCAAGTTGGAGGAAATGGAGTTAGCGTGATTGATTCTTCAGTTACTATAAGTAAACAAGAATTTCTATCATCCGAAAATATACAACAAAAATTTTCTGTTTGGAAGCATTTTACCTAAATTAATAGTGTAATAACCAATTTATTTCTTCAGAATAATACATCAATAGGATTTTTTTTCCTTAAATTACAAAGTAACATCTTTATCAGCATATAAAAATGAAAATACATGATGGTTATTTTGTTGCTCTATATAAGAAAAATAAAACTGTTCAAATTGGCAACGAAATAAAATATATATATATATATATATAAAATAAAAAGAAAAAAGAATTATACACACAAAATGAAAATAGTAATAGTATAAATATAAAAATATAAAAAAAAATATAAAAAAAAAAAATTAAGAATGTTCCGCCCTCCTTATCTCGTTTCACCGGGAAACTTTTTTAAAAAGATCAGTTTCTGTTCACCTCTTTCAAAATTATAAACGTAATATAAAACCAAATTTTGTTTCGAGTAACATTAATTTCTTTGACAAAAATAACAATAATAATAATGATGATGATGATGTCCAACGTATTTAAATTAAAATTTTTTTTTTTTAATATAATGATAATTGTTATTATTTTTGTCAAATATATTATAATTTCTTCATTATGATTATTTAAACAATCCTAATAGATATCTCCTTCTTATGATATATATTATTTTATTTGAAGACCTTCATATTATATATATATATATCATATTTAAACAACGCGCCCCCATTCCCCAAAATCAACAATATTTCTATCGCGACAGAACCTCAAGTTCTGGTAATTCTTGAATTTGTTTCAATAAAAATGCCTTTTCATCATTGAATTGTTCATCATCTAATTTTTTTTACATTAGAAGAAATCAGTGTCAATCATTCTTTTTTAAACAAAAGATCATTTGGAATAAACAAAATAATAAACAAACCGTGACGATCATTGTGAAAATTTCCTAAAAATTGAATCAATTTTTCCCGGTTCTTGCTCAAAATATCCGAGATAGGCTTAGTTTTGTTTGGATTCGCCACAAATATCTAAAAATAGGGTTCTCTTCAGATTAAACGTAAAATTTCACGATTGTTTATTATAAGTTCGTACCTTAAACACATGAAAAGCTTCGAATTGAATATTACGACTTCTATCCCTTAATAAATTCATCATAAGTTTCAAATTTTCTGAACTCGCGATATATCGCGTCATCACATTGAAATTACAACGATCCAGTAAAATTTCTCCAAGAAGCTATAAATTTAAAGATTATCAATATTGTGTTTTTCTACTTGATTGAGTGAATGTATAACTCACTTTAAGGGATTGTCGCTTAGTCACATAATTATTTGAATTCAACAATTTGGTATAAGACTCGAAAAACTTTTTTTTTTTAAAAAAAAAAAAAGTATTAGTAAAAATAAATTTAAAATATCTGACAAATGAGTGATGAATTATGATAATACCTGTTCGTAATTAACATCCAAAAACTCGGCTACCAAAGTCTTGTGACGTGTCAATATCTCCTTTTGAAATAAAAGGTGAACAATTTCAATATGTCGTCAAAGAATTTTCATAAACGAACACACATAATATCTCAAACCTTGAATGTAGCGAAGGCATCGCTAGCAATATCAAATGTGCTCATTTCTACATAAGTAAAGAAATCGTAAAAGTGTGGCGAATACAATATAATTTTGGTCAAGGATTCATGTCGAAGGCATTCCCGTAGAATCATTCCGCAATTAAGAGCTATATCGGGATTCTCATAACTGTAGCAGAGAAGTAAAACGTGATACCGGAATATAAATATCACATCATCTCGAATCACATAAATCAATTTATACATACCCTTTAAGTAATGTAAATAGTATTTCTTCTCTATTTGTTAAATAATCGACGGTTGGAGTCAATGAACCTATCTGCCTTCTTAGAAGGTTATTGAATATCTGCGACACGTCTTTCTTTGCCTATTATAATGATTAGTAAAGACCTGTTCATTAGGTAAGAGGACTGTAACACTATCTGAATCATAATTGACGGATTACCTCAAACTCGAATCTCCAAATATTCAACACTAATAATTGCAAAATATCATTATTATAAACTTCTTGTGCCAATTGCGCGACCGTTTCTTGCACAGGATCACTGTCTGAAACATGATTAAATTTTAAAAAAAACAATTAATTAGAGATCAACGATGAATTTAAAGTAATTTAATCATATCAAATGTATCTAACCTCCATCACCGTAGAGGATGGTTTTCATAGTCGTTAAGTTCTTCGATATGTCTTCGCTTGCCTACGAAATGACATTTGGTGAGGACCTTTTCTTCTTTTATCTTTATCACTATACAGGTTTGTTGAGAGGTCAGGAACAACTCTTCTCAGAGTCAAAAAGTATACATAAACTGCCCAAAGAAGTTCCTTTGAAAGTAATAAGGGTCCTTTTTTATAGACTCAGAGTTTCCTTCTCCCAAACAAGCTGCAACCTTATATCTCAGAAAACACAGTTAATTTGGCCCAACACCAACCTTCTTTTTGTCTAAGCCATCCAGCTTATTAATGGCGTCTTTAAGAATCTTCACCAGCTCGTGTGGTGTTTTTTGCTTCGACTTGAATAGAAAACTCATACTGTATGTATGGAAGAACAAAGTTTTTGGAAAATGGGGGCGACGTTATTTCAATTTCAAAAGGGTGAAGGGGGAAAATATATCTTTCGAAGGTCTTCAATCGGAGCTTTACCCCGTTGATGCCCCGTAATTTTTTTTTTTTTTTTTTTTTGATTTTTAGATTGACCGTGTGGGTTGGCCTTTATCAACCTCCGTTGTACTACCTATTTCCGGCACGTCAATACAAATCTTTAAGTAATATTAAAATTCCAGAAGAATAAGTACTTTGACGACGTGTCCGAGTGGTTAAGGAGTGTGACTAGAAATCACATGGGCTCTGCCCGCACAGGTTCAAGTCCTGTCGTCGTCGCATCGAAATTACTTTTTTATTCATCAAATGAATAATTTTTGCGCTCGAAACATTTAATGTATCATGTCGCCGAACTGCAAATTGCTGTTTCAGTTTAACAAATTCGATATATCAGTAAGTACTGCGGAAATAATATCATTGAAATTCGCGTTTGTTCATTCAATTATATCATAAAAAAGAATGATAAATTTATCAAGTCAGGAGTCAAATGATAGACAAGCATTATATGATTATATGAGTTTATTGGCCACACAAAAACCTCCACGTAAATCTCTCTGGTAATTTTTTTAAAAAAAAAAAACCAATCCTTTGATCCACAATAGGTAAAATTTTGACCTTGTAGAATCCTTCCGAGAAATGAATTTTGAAGAAATCGAAGAGCAGGACGGGACTCGCTTCTCCTGGAATGTTTTTCCAGCTTCTCGCTTGGATGCTACAAGAACAGTGGTTCCAATATCATGTCTTTATACTCCACTCAAAGAAAGAGAGGACCTGCCACCAATCTTTTATGAACCTGTAACTTGTAAGGCTCCTTGTCGTGCAATTTTGAACCCTTACTGGTAAATTTTTTTTTTTTTCTTTTTGCTCAGCGGTCTTTTTCTAAGTTTAATCTGTAATTGTTATCTAGCAGTTACAAATTTAATTTTTGTGCGCGTATTTTGTTTCTCGTTTTGACAAAGTACTGATTTATTATTTTTTTTTTAATAGTCAAATTGATGTTCGCGGAAAACTCTGGATCTGCCCTTTTTGCCTTCAAAGGAATGCTTTCCCTCCTCATTATAAAGATATCTCCAACACTAATCTTCCTGCCGAATTGCTACCTAAATTTACTACAATTGAATACACTCTTGCTCGTGCTGCTCAAGTGCCTCCAATTTTTTTGTTTGTGGTAGATACTTGCTTAGAAGATGATGATTTGAAAGCATTGAAAGATTCTCTAGTCGTTAGTTTGAGTTTACTTCCGTCCAGTGCATTAGTTGGCTTGATCACGTATGGCACTATGGTAAATTAATTTTCATTCAAGAAATCCTATTATCTGTTTTACTATGGATTGTAAGCTTACGTGAATTGTTTTAAAACTTTAGGCACAAGTTCATGAACTTGGTTATAGCGAATGTCCAAAATCATACGTTTTTCGTGGGACTAAAGAGTATTCATCAAAACAAATTCAAGAAATGCTCGGTTTATCAGGAATTGGGATACGTCAATCATTGCAAAGACCAGGTCCATCAGGCGTTCCTCAAAGTGCTAGCCGGTAAGTAGTGAGGAAAATACATTTTTTTTATAGAAAATAATTTATACAGCCGATGATTAATATTTGAAATTCAACAGGTTTCTTTTGCCGGTTGAGGAATGTGATTTCCAGTTAACATCTATTTTAGAGCAACTCCAACGTGACCCTTGGCCAGTTGCTAACGATAAACGTTCGCAAAGATGTACCGGCGTGGCAATGAGTGTGGCAATTGGTTTAATGGAGGTATGTGATTTTCATATAATATAAGTTTAATTTTGATAGTGCATTTTAATTTATATATTATTATATAGACCACATTTTCGGGTACGGGGGCACGTATTATGCTGTTCTGTGGCGGTGCTGCTACAGAAGGTCCTGGCATGGTTGTTGGTTATGAATTGAAAGAACCAATTCGATCTCACCACGATATCGAGAAGGACAATATAAAATACTATAAAAAGGCAACAAAGGCACGTTTTTTTATATTTTTGAACAATGCTTAAATTAAAGGTTAAGGATCTTCCGAACACTTATGTTAAGTAACATAAAGTCTAGGTTTATCAATTAACGCAACCACATAC
This sequence comes from Funneliformis caledonium, assembly GCA_910591825.1. Lineage (NCBI taxonomy): Eukaryota > Fungi > Glomeromycota > Glomeromycetes > Glomerales > Glomeraceae > Funneliformis > Funneliformis caledonium. The sequence goes on from CAJVPQ010000709.1 coordinate 8,126, forward strand.
AATAATATATATATATCGATTTATTTATGCAGTTTTATGATGCTTTGGCAAAACGTGCATCAACAAACGGGCATATTGTTGATATCTTTGCTGGATGCCTCGATCAGGTTGGATTGCTTGAGATGAAATCAATGGTGAATTCTACCGGAGGTTTTATGATCCTTTCAGATTCTTTCACAACAGCTATCTTCAAGCAGAGTTTCCAAAGAGTCTTCAATAAAGATACTCAAGGCAACTTACAAATGGGATTCAATGCAACTTTGGATGTACAAGTATGGATTTTTAAAAGATTTAATACAATTAGGAAAGTTCATGGAAACAATTCTAAAAAAATTTTAAATTTTAAAATGTAGACTACACGAGAAATGCGAGTATGTGGTTTAATTGGTCATGCTATTTCTGCAAATAAAAAGAGTGCATCAGTCGCCGAGACAGAGATCGGTATTGCCAATACATCGGCGTGGAAGATGTGCGGAATAACTCCAAAGACAACAGCGGCGGTGTATTTTGAAGTGGTTAATCAACATGGACAACCTCTTCAACCTGGTTCACGTGGGTTGATTCAATTTTTGACTCATTACCAACATTCCAGTGGACAATTCCGTTTGCGCGTTACAACAGTTGCCAGGAACTTTGCTGAAGGAAATAGTCCGCAAATTGCTCAATCCTTTGATCAAGAAGCTGCTGCTGTTCTTATGGCACGTATTGCAGTATTCAAGGCAGAAATTGACGATGGCCCGGACGTATTAAGATGGTTGGATCGTATGTTAATTCGTCTGTGTCAGAAATTTGCCGATTATAGAAAGGATGATCCTTCATCGTTTCGTCTTGCAGAAAACTTTTCTATATATCCACAATTCATGTTTCACCTTAGGAGAAGTCAATTTTTGCAAGTTTTCAATAATAGTCCTGACGAAACGGCATTTTATCGGTATTTATTTTTCGGAATTGAACCGATTTAGACTAAATCATAAAAATCTTCACATTAAAAATTTTCTTTTTATATTTAGCCACGTTTTGAATCGAGAAGATGTGAACAATTCACTTATTATGATTCAGCCCACACTTATGTCTTATGGTTTCGATCAACCACCACAACCAGTACTCTTGGATTCAATTTCTATAAAGCCCGACGTCATCTTACTACTTGATACATTTTTCCATATTCTTATTTTCCATGGGGAGACAATTGCTCAATGGAGGAAGGCGGGATATCAGGATCAAGAAGGTTATGAAAATTTCAAAGAGTTATTAGAATTACCAAAGAATGATTCAGAGGTGAATGTTTGAAAAATATCATGTTTTAATTCAATATTGATAAATTCATAATCCTAATACAATTAATTATGTTATATTGTAGGAACTTTTGGCGGATCGGTTCCCTATTCCTCGTTACATTGTTTGTGACCAACATGGTTCTCAAGCACGTTTCTTACTTTCCAAATTAAATCCTTCCACTACACACGTTTCTGGAGGCATGTATGGAGCTCCGCAAGGACAAGCTATCTTTACTGATGACGTTAGCCTGCAGGTGTTTATGGAACATTTGAAGAAGTATGTTCAATCTTAAAATTACTTTTCTTTCCTGATATTTAGATAATTTTTACTGATTCTTTGAATCGTACTTATTAGATTGGCAGTAAGCGGCTCCTCATAATAAAAATTATTTATTTGAACATTAAATATTTCAAGGTTTATATTCCATGATTTTAGAGTAATAATTCGACTGAATAATGTATATTTAATATAGAAAATGTAAAAGTTTCTGATAAGAATAATAATTAAAAAAAAATTACTGTTGTTTTTTACGGGTAATAAGGGGGAAAATAATTTTTATATAATAATAATAATAATAAATGAAGGTGTTACAAATTTTTGGTGTTACAAATTTTTCGTGACGTGTAACCACATTTTATTAAACCTTATGATAACACAAAAAAATGAACAGATCAATCTTTTCAAATCCTCTATTTGCACAATTTTTTTATAATAAAAAGTAAAAAACACACAATGGCTATCGCTCCAATTACTGGTAAAATTCGCAAAGTACTTATTACCGATGTCGTCGTTTCATTTGCACTTGGCATTGGTGGTGGGTATGCTTATTGGTATGGAATTCATGTTCCTATGATTCAACAAAGAGATGCTTTTTATGCTAAACTTGCAAGGGAGAAACAACAAAAATGACGATATTATATTCATCGATTTCTAAAAAAAAAAAAAAAAAATTTGTAGTAAGTTTTATAATCAATTCTTCTCTTTTGAGAAAAATACTTTCTTCACAGTTTAAAATTTTAATTTTGGTTTATTTTAGATCGAAAACTTGGTTCCTTTTTTGATTTTTTCTTTTTTATTTTAATTCTATGAAATTATTTTTTTTTTAAAAAAATTCTTTCATTTAAAACAAAAAAAAATTTTTTTTGTTTAATTCAAAAGAATTTTATTTTAGATAAATAAAAAGTTATGTTTATACAGGAAAAAAGTATAAAATGCAAATGAATAAATTTTTTTTTTTCTAAATTTTTTGCGTTAATTTTAAATTTTTAATTTGATTAAATTAGTATAATTCAAGTATTCATATTGGAATTTGATATAATAAATGCAAAAAAAAAAAAAAAAAAGAGGAAAGAAAATGTTTTTATAAGTGAATGTAAAAAGATTTAATAGTAGAATTGAATTAGTTAATAAATAACTGAAATTAATTATAAATGATAATGTGTTTATGCAAAATGTCCAATAAAACCAACCAATACTCAACACGAGAACAAACTGCAAAATCGTTCAGCAATTCCTCTATTATTATTGAGAAGCAATAAATTTACCGCTAGAAACTTGACACGTTATCTCCTGAAATTTAAAACCATTTTCAAACCCCCCTGGATTATTGCTATTTTCTTGCTCCTGTCCATTTGATACAGAAGGTACAATATCTATCGAAATATTACTCAACAATTGTCCTTTACATAAAAACCTAACCGCAGCAGGTGCTGGGGTAGATGGTTTTCCTGTTTCAAAACGTGCTAATATTCTTTTACGTTCAGGAGAAGTAGAAAGGTCTACATCGCCAACTTGCCAATAAATCCTCTGCTTTTCCATACTCCATACTCCAGTGGGTTTAGATTGTACTGTTCCAACTTCTCCATCTACAGGTACTATGAAGGAAAGTTCTGAGAGATTTCCTGTAAGTTTGCATTCGGGATTCACTTGATATGAAACAGCTAATGACGTTAAATTTGATTCACATTTCCAATGTGGGATCACTTGAAGTGGTACATATGTATTTTTGTTTTCCGGATCTATGTGCACTTGATATTTCATTACAGCTACCGAAGCCCCTCCTGCCAAAGATAATAAGCTTGTATCAATATCATATTGTCCTACAAGGTCTGGTGCGGGACGAAGATATGATGTGTTTGGTGCAGACTTTTCCAATGTTTCAAAATTATTGATTCTAATCCTGACTGGATGTGAATGATCCCGTACTGTTGGAAAATTATATTGTACACTTATTTCACCCGTTACAAGTATTTTTGTAACTTCACCAGCTTTGGACATTATGTTGACAGTTTCAAAGATTGAAGCACGTAATCCACGTGGTTTAGTCTCAGAGTCGGAATAAGCTCTTGGATGATTTACAACCTCCAGGAATTCATATGAAGTTGGGGATGAATTAATTAAGCTATTTGCCCTATCAGAAAATGAAGGTGAAAGCGAAACATTGTTTGTGTCGACATATATACTGTCTGCATTATTCGATATAGTATTTCTCCATTGACTAAAGAAGAATAGATAATCAATATTAGAGTAAACAAAAATAAAAAATAAAGAATTGAATTAAAACATACTCTCTTCGACCACGATGCGTGCTTTTTTTCGAAGTAGGTGTCTATGTAAAGATATGATATAAAATAAACATTTCTTAAATTATTATAATTTGTGTTTAATATTAAATACTTTCTTACCGACTTGAGATGTGTCATAACAAGTGACATGGCTGCAGCTGCTTCTTCCTCATTTATTGGAACAACCGTCGGCTTAATCTCAACACGCATTTTCTCTTGATTCCATGAACTATATCATAACATATTAGTAAACTAATTAAGATGATTAGACCGACTAATTAAACCAAAACGTACTTAGCAGTTTCTGATCGTGAATCTGAATCATTTTCTTCATTTGAAGAAGAAAAATTATCCGACTTGGATTCCGTGGGAGGTATTGAGTAACCTTCCGAGTCTACAACTACTTTTGGCTAGACAAAACACAATGAATAAAAAAATTCACAATAACTATCCATGCACTTTGTCAGGATAAAAAACATTTGAATGACATATTTACCACTGCAACTTCATGATGATCGTTATTGACTGAAATAGTTGAAGGGCTCCTCAAACCATCACTGTGAGAGTCGATATTTTCCATTTTAGGCTGAGAAGAAACGTCCCTTTAAGTAATACACATAATACTAAAGTTAATTCTACAATTCGTAATGTTTTTTTTTTTAAAAAATAAATTCGAGATTATACATACAAATGATTTTGTGAAGTTACTTTTTTACGCCTAATCGTAAAGGCATATTTTACTGCAAAGATGTAAATTATGAAAGTTATTTATAAATAAATAAAAACTCAGGTCTAAATAACATACATTGATTTACGGTACCTGGAGATGACGATGATGATTCCTCTATAGTTCCTCCTACATGTGACATTAATAGAATTAAATTTAGAAAATGTCAATTATTCTTATTTTAGAATAAACGTACACCCATCAAATTCTTTATTTAAAAAATAAAACAAAAACCTTCAATAATTTGTCCTTTCTTGGAACAAAAATCCTTAATTTCGCCTTGAGCATCAAATTTTTTAACTGTTCCCAATGTTTTTTCAGCAATCTAATGATAAAACAACTCTGTAAATAAAGAAATGAGTAGATTTAATATAACGAACCCTAATTTACCTCAACACGGTTTTTATATACGTCTTTTTGTATAGATTCAAAACGTTCTATAGAATCTTTCAAATTCTCCAAACGCATTAAATCAACAGCGTAGGTTTTCTACATAAGATAAAAGAAATAATCCTTTATTATACATTAAGATATTATACTTTCTTTAATATTTAAAACTTAGCAAACCTCAAGATATAATGTCTTAGAATCTTCTAAAGCTCTGTGAGTTTCATTGAGTTTACTTTCTTTAACATAATGATGAAATAAATCAATGTTGGAACTTTTCTATTTTAATATATATATGACATAATCATAATTAAATACCTTACCAGCATCTGCCTTTTTTCCGACTTTATTTTTGGTCTTGTGCTGTAATTGACCGATAACAATACATTAATAAATAGAAAAAGAAAGAAAATTAGAGAAATCTGAAACAAATACCTTGTTAACTTTTTGTAGTTTTTCTTCATATTCCCGTATTAATTTGCCGAGATAAGTTTCAAGCTAATAAATCAATTTAAAGTGAGTTTAGTTTGTCTAAATAAAAATAAATATTAAAGTTATAAAAGAGAATTAGTAAAAATAAAGTTGTTACAGGTTTTAATTCTGACCATGGGTCAGACGTTGCTTTTTCACGTAATGGGCCTTCTACTTCCGCATATATTTTTAAACTTAAATTAGTATGGATTTGAATTATTTCAGTGAGCTCTTTGAGAAGAGTATCCCATACATTTACAAAGGTACTGGAAAGAAAACAATCGAGTAAGTAAAGAATATAAATTAAAGACCAAAATAAATAATGTAATACCCCAAGCTATTTTTATCTGCTACAAATACTTTGTTTGCTAATCGTTGAAGACCTCTAACATATTCGTCTTCGACTCTGGCTCTAATAATGCATTAAAATATATAAATTAGTAAAATAAGCTTTGTGACAAATAAGTATACATTAATACGTTACCGTTCTTGAAAATAATTTGCGATTTCCTGATTTAATGTTTTTGCTTTCTTCAGTCTTAATTGAACACAGTCGAAAGCTTTTTTCGGTTCGTCTTTCTGTTTTTATTACAAAAATTAACCATTGAAAATATATAAATAAAAAAAAGTCGTTTCTTAATTTAATTGAACAGAAACACACCAGAAAAGCTTGAATGTATGCCATCGTAGCTGGCACTGGCAAGGTTTCTTGAAGACTTGTCAAATCTAAAGGCGTATGACTTGGTCCCATTACTTTGGCGAGTAATCAAAAGAAGGAAAAGATAAACCTTTGTAACGTATCAAAAAAAGCAAGTTATCTAGAGAATTTCCTAAAAAAGTTCAGTTTTCATTGGTTATAGTTAACTGTTCATTTTTGGTGTCCAAATTAATTAATTAATAATTTACAATTCTATATCGATTCCTGATGATTTTAAATTATTATTATTTTTTTTTTTTAAAAAAAAAAAGAAAAAAGGAATTGAAGGAAAAAAAAATCTTTTTATAAACTCAGAGAATCGGAGTTTGAATATTTTTTTATAATTTTTATGAAATGAAAAATTATACAATGATCTAAAATGATATTTTTTCTAATGAACTCAAATCTTATATATTGTGCGATTAAAATCACGAACCTGCCAAAAGATTTAATGATTATTTCAACACTTATTTATAACAAATTGTTTGTTCACAGAACATCATTTACTTTTGGTAAACCAATCCTCATTGAGAATTTCTATTTGTATTCCTTGGTCGCATGGGAGCTAATGCTCTAACATCAGCGAACTTTGCCTGACCTTCCAAAACCATTTCTGCAATAACCCGACCTGTACCCGAAGAATTTAAAATTCCCCAAACAGAATGTCCAGTTGCAAGGTAAACTCCATCCAGCCAAGGAACTTTTCCAATTAAAGGTTTGTCATCATCAGATATAGGCATATAACAACATGATTCTTTAATGATAGGTGCGATACCCAAAATCTCGGGAGAAAGGGTATTTATGTTGCTTTTAAGGTTTTTAATCGCAGTAGGATTTGGAACATATTGATCAGCATTAGGAGGAAGCGGCGATTCATCACATTCTCCAGAAACGTAAACTTCCCCATCCGGACGAGGATAAATTTCAGGTTCGGCAAATTTACGACCAAGATTAAGCGATACAAAACAAACATGTGCTGATATCGGTACCGAAGGTCTTATTACGATACTATGAGCTCTTTGACCTGAAACATCCGGAAGCTGATAAGCACGTCCACTTTTTTTGACAAGCCATGAAAGAGCTTCTCCACTCCAAGGACCCATTGCTATAATAATTGTGTCAACGGGTACAACTTCATCTGTGGAAAGTCTTACACCCGATACTTTATATGAATCAAATTCTAACCCTTCAACGCGGGCAATTTTAACTTGAGCTCCTCTAGACTCAGCTTCCTCTATTAATGTTTGAGTGAATTTGTAAGGGTGAAGTTGAGCTGTTGTTTTAGTTGATCCGATCTGTTTATATTTTGTAATTACACCAGTCTTTAACCAATTCGTTGGGGGTGCTTTAACGCTTACAGCTTTCATTGAAGCCGTTACTGATAAGGTATCGACAACTCTATAATCATATCTTTTTTTACCATTTAAAGTTCTGGCAAGTTCAGCGTGTAACTTGAAGCTTTTGCGAGCAAGATCTTGAAGTGGACCTCCGTCACACCAGTCATAAGATAAGAAACCACTTTAGAAGATATCAAGAAGCGAAAAATTAGAAACATTTTATAAACACAGCATAATTCTGAAAATCAACTCATCCTCCCTGAAAACTAGAATAAAAAGAGCCCAACAAATACTTGTACTGTACCCTGCTCTACCAGAAGCGGCACAGGCAATGGCGGTTTGTTCTATGACTGTTACTTTTAAATTCGGATCTTTGTTGAGTAAAGTGATTTGATATGCGATAGAAGAACCAATGACGCCACCTCCAAGAATAGCGATATGACGGCCTCCGGTCTCTGTCATTTTTGATTACAGTTAAGAAAGGAGGGAAGCTAAAACATTAAATAAAAACTATAAAGAATTTGAAAAAAAAATCAGAAAACGCTCTATCCTGTCAATGGCACAACAATTTATTATACCGCGTAATATATATTAATATATTTATTATCTAACACGCTTTCAAAAAAAAATAAAAATAAAAATAAAAATTTTGATAATCGATTCGATTTGACACAACAGGAAGAAATATTGTCAAAATGTTGTTGGAATTATTGGTTTGTGGTTCGGTTTGAAGTAAGGTAGAATATTTAATAGGGACGTGTAAATGCGATAAAGGGTATGGGAGGTATGGAAGATCGTTTAGAAAAGACGAAACAACGCGCTTTCGAATTCATAAAAGATCTTGCACATCTCGGAACATCAATACGTCACTGATAAGATAAGACTGCGGTGAGGCTGAGGCGGACAGCTGGTAATTGGTTATCTGCTGTGTTATGTGGTGTTTTTTTTTTTGAAACTCGGAACACTGACACAAATACAAAATATTGAATAAACTCCGTTAAATATAGAAAGTATAATCAATTTTTTCTTGGCAAAGGTTGGGGCAAGGATATTTGAGGCTTGACAAAAGTGTTCCCGTTGTGTTGATTAATTAGGCTAATTCTGTTTGTGTTCACCCTTGATTTGGTGGTTTGATGTAAGTCACTGCGCCGATGATAAAATGATTTGCAAGACTATTGGCTAAAATTCAAAGATCAGAACAAGATTATCCACTACTTCCTTCACTAGCCGCGTCTAAAAAAGGGGGTCGACATCATATACTTAAACAACCACCCACCATAGAATCACTTTTGACCCAAAAAAAAAAAAAAAAAAAAAATAGTAATTTCAAGCCTTCAATAACCCATTCTCTTTTTGCTAATCTTAAACATCTTAGGTTTACAAATATCGTAATGCTAAGTCTTTAAGTTATGTTTTAAGAATAAAAAAGCCGCGTTTACACGAGATAAGTAAACTTGGCTTTATAACAAAGTCTTTCCGATATTCGTCCCTTTTATTTTATGAATGGGTCTTTGGTAGTAAAGTACTTTCTTTTAAAAGGAAAAAATAAGGTTAAAAAACAAAAGAATAAATAATAATAATAAAACTCATTCACACTTAAAATTTATGTATATAGGCTGACCAACTTACTGAAGAACAAATTGCCGAATTCAAGGAAGCCTTCTCTCTATTTGATAAGGATAATGATGGTACTATTACCACTAAAGAACTCGGTACGGTAATGAGGTCTCTTGGTCAAAATCCAACTGAAGCAGAGTTGCAGGATATGATCAACGAAGTTGATGCCGATGGTAATGGTACAATTGACTTTCCTGAATTTTTGACCATGATGGCTCGCAAGATGAAAGATCACGATTCTGAAGAAGAGATTAAAGAGGCCTTCAAAGTATTCGATAAAGATGGTAACGGTTTCATTTCCGCCGCTGAATTAAGACATGTTATGACAAACCTCGGTGAGAAACTTACTGACGAAGAAGTTGACGAAATGGTGAGTTGACGTTCTTGACTATATTTCAATTTTACTTATCGCATCACTAACGAATATACATGTAATCTATAATCTATGTCTTTGTATTAGATTCGTGAAGCTGATGTTGACGGTGACGGTCAAATTAATTATGAAGAATTCGTCAAGATGATGATGACCAAGTAGTTTTATCAACAAGCTAACGTAATCCTTTAATAATATTAACGGGTGTCTGTAGTAATTCAAACCAGGTGGATATCAATAATTTGCAATCTTTGACTACATTTATTTTTATTTTATTTTTTTTTTTATATTCTTATGTATTTGATTTATTTATTTTTTTATCACAAAAAAAAAAAAAAAAAATAAAATTAATTTGTTTAATACACGTGTCACTCGTTTTTACGTTTTTAATGTTGCCTTCAAAAAGGGACAAGTTCTTTTTTTTCTTTTTTCCTATTCTTTTCTATTTGTTTATAAATAGTGTATCTCATAAAACCAAATTAAATTAGAGGAAGTAACTATATTTCCCGATCAATAATAGGACGCAAATCAACGATTAACGAGTTCAAAAAGGGATGATGGTTTTTCCTTTTGCAATTATCACGCCTATCCTTTTCTTTCTCTTTTGATAATGTTAATTCACTTTGGATTAAATTATAGATCAAAAAATTTCTTCCTTAGGCCTAATTATTAACTAATGTATACATTATTTATATTATATCCAATAATTAAATAAATATTATTTATTTATTTATTTACTTAATTGCATACATGCGTTATATTTTAATTTATGATCGTTCTTCGATTCAAATGTCACCGACGATCTAACGTTTAACTATATTTCAGCCACGATCACAAATTTGTAAAGAACAGTTTTTCTGTTAAGCCTCTCAACGAAAAAGTATAACGTAGATGTGACAAATAATCCATATCCAATCTAGTCATGCGAAAATCCGTCATTTCAACTTGTATATGTAAATGTTACATTATAAATTATTGATCTCATTGAAAATAATTCTAATTTCTTGTGCTGCGCCCTTTAATAATTTAATTGGTTCTCGTTAGAAAATCAATTATAACATGCTCCACATATTATACTTTATAATTTTTTTTCTCCCTCTCGAAAAAATTCTATATACCTATAGCTTTTCTTTTATATTTGTTTTTAAAAAAATAATAGAATGAGTGCGCAACCAACTTCTCGTGAGCCATATTATGAGGAACGTCGCGCATCTCCTGCTCTACAACGTTATCACGATCAAGCTTATCGTGAATATGGTCCACCAACGCAATCTAAATCGGACCCCTCAGTTGACCAAGCCATTTTAAGCATGAATAATTTAAGAATCGGTGATGATAACCAAGTTTTAACACGCTCTAATACAACGCAAGTTACGAACCCCAATTTACTTCATGCAACAAACTCACAAAGAACAACTCAAAGAGTACCGTCTCCTCGTCTTCGTCCTCGTCCGAATCAAGCAACACCTCCTCCTCCACTACAACAACAGCATGAACCCGGGTATCAACCAGAACTACCGCAAGATGAATATCAAACATATAATTATCAGGATGCTTATAATGAGTATCCTCCAGGTTCGCAACCTCCTCTAAATCAAGTAAATCATGATAATCAAGTTCTTCCAATTTCTCCACAAGAACCCTATTATAATAATGAACATTATGAAAATCATGATCCTAGAGGATATTATCCGCCTGGACAAAATTATGATCCTGCAATGGGTTATGTCGAGGATCAAGCTTATGCGTATTCTCAAGATCAATATGGTTATGACCAAACCAATTATGATTATCAAGGATACGCTTACGCTCCTTATCAAGGATATCCTGGAAGCGATGGATATTATGGTGCAGAACAGCAATATTATCCGGATCCATATCGCTATGATCAAAACTACGATCCAAATTATGATCCAAATTATGATCCAAATTATCCACCTCAAGGGTATCCAGTGGATGAAACTGGTCAACCGATATATTATGATCATCAACAACAGGAACCATATGATATAATGTATGAAGATAATTCAAGTATTCTAACATCACAAACTAAGAATACTGGTCAGATGGAGGATAAACCTGTATATACACTTGAATCCATAGAAAAATATCGTAAACAATCTAAAGAAAATGGAGATCCTGCTTCGTTATTAGGTTTCGCTAAATATTTAATTGAAGCTGCTGCAGTCACAAGTAAGGATGATCCTGATCCGAAAAATGCTAAAAAGAAAAAAGATGCGTTACTTCAAGAAGCTGTTAAGCTTATTAAAAGGCTAGCAACGCAAGGAATGGGATTTGGACGTCCTGCATACCCAGAAGCTCAATTTTATCTTGCGAATTGCTATGGGAATGGTTCATTAGGATTACCTCCGGATCATGATAAAGCTTTTAATTTGTATATGCAAGCATCAAAACAAAATCATGCTGCTGCTACTTATCGTACAGCCGTATGTTACGAAGTTGGCGCTGGAACAAAACGTGACCCACAACGAGCTACACAATTTTTTAAAAAGGCCGCTGCATTAGGCGATACAGCTGCCATGTATAAGCTTGGTATGATAATGTTAAATGGTCTATTATCTCAACATCCGAATCCACGCGAAGCTATTATATGGCTTAAACGAGCGGCCTCCCATGCTGACGAGGAGAATCCACATGCATTACATGAGTTGGGTTTATTACATGCAAAGCCCGAAAAAGAGCCACCAGAAATTCCTTCTTTAATTAGAAGTGAAAAACATGCTATAGAAGAATTTAAAAAAGCTGCGGATCTTGGTTATTCCCCTTCTTGCTTTAAGTTAGGTTGTTGTTTTGAATACGGACAATTGGGATGTCCCGTTGACCCACGCCAATCTATTAGATACTATTCCCGTGCTGCTGAAAAAGGAAATACAGAAGCAGAATTGGCATTATCTGGTTGGTATTTAACAGGGTCGGATGGTATACTAAAACAATCTGACACAGAGGCGTATTTATGGGCGCGTAAGGCTGCTGATAAAGGTCTCGCAAAGGCAGAATACGCAATTGGGTACTATTCTGAAGTAGGAATCGGTGTTAAATTAGATGTTGAAGAAGCAAGACGTTGGTATATGCGAGCTGCAGGTAATATTTATAAGCAAATTATTGATAATTCTTTCTTTTTCTTTGAATTTTATAATTAAAATTTTTTTCCTGGATATTACTAATAGCTCAAGGAAATAAAAGAGCAATGCAACGTCTTACAGAGTTAAAGAATTTGGGAAGTTCGAGTCGTGTAAGACCCACAAAACATACAAGAACTCAAGCAAATAAAGAGGACTGTACTATATCTTAACTAATTGTAAGTAGTTATTTTACACCTATTAAGCAAATTCTGTATTTAATAACAGTAATTAATTTATCATTTATTTTTATTTCATTTGTATAATATTTAAAGTAATTTTTTTAAAAACAAAATTATTATACTTTAATTTTTTTATAAAATTATATAGATGTAATTTTTTTTATTTTTATTTATAATATAGAGATCATTGCCATTATTTATAATTTTCTTTTTCATTTTTTTGTCATATAATTTTTTCATCAGTTATCATATTTATACATTATCATCGCCTTATAAATTTTGATATAAATCATTTTCAAAATAAACATTTCGTATTACGTACTACTAATACTACTAATACACTAGTGGAATTACCAAAAAAAAAAAAAAAAATTACTTATGATTTTAATAAATATATTAGATTTAACATTAACTCAAATATTTTTTTTTTGTTTTACGCATTCATATGATGAATGCTTTCAAAATGGTTATTGTTTTGTTTAATTTATAATGTCAATCAGAAAATTTAATTAAACAATTTAAACAATTAGGACCTAAAAGTACTTAGTTGAACTTTTTATCATTAATTAGTCCGCAAGAAAGTGAAGGACTATATACACTACCCTGAAGAAAGTATCTGGGCACAGTTTTTTGTGAATTGTGGCATATTATATAAAATTATAATTTATATAACTAGCCTATAATTTTTTTCTCCAATACCCACCGTATTTTTAAACTGAAGTATTATAAAATCGTATGTTGTATAATATTACATTTAGGGTTAGTTTTAAAAAATCGTTTTTATTTTTTGTTAATGATGTAGTTTATATATTAATGATTCTTTTTGTTATTTAATAAAATTATTATGATAATATTGTAATTTGAATAAAGATAAGTCATATGATAATATGATTGATTGATTAATTATAATTTTGTAATGAATTTATTTATTATAAGAAAAAATGTTAATGATTTTTTTTTTTTTTAGAATGTTTTTATCAAAAATTATAAAGGTTAGATCCTAATATTTTATATAATCTTCATATTCTAGAAGCATATTTTGATCTGTTATAAATGCTAAACAATCAAGATGAGATATTTCAATATTATTCTAAATAGAACATCTACTAAGAGTAACATAAGCTTATTAAGAAAAAATATATTTTCATCTAATGCAAAAAATACTTTTGATAAGGTTGTATCTTAAGTTTTGTAAACAGTAAAAGCAAAATAATTTTGAAGTGAAAATTGTGTACTGTGATAATTACTTCTATATAATTCGAAATAATGAGATTGTTTGTAAATTATTGTATCAATAATAGAACCTTTAACTAAAAATGAAACACAAACAAATTAATTTATAAGATTAAGATCAGTGATAATTCCTATTATACCATTACATATTCTTTATTCAATTAATAAATTGTTAAGACACATAATACGTGCTTCTGATTTTAATCTAATTGAAAAAGGTAGATTAGTTCTAATTTTAAAGATATTTTTAAAAGATAATGGATCCTATTGTATAGAATTTATAAATCATTCTTGAGCAGTTTTTTTAAAACTTACAATATTAGTGATATTAAGAAGAATATCAATTGCAGAATATGTTAAAAATTTAGAATGTTATTGTTAAAAGATTTGTTAAGTTTCAAAAGTAATATTGTCTATTCAGATTTCTTATAACATTTGATAAAATTTATTGATATTAAGAGGTTTTTAAAAATAAGAGATAAAAAAAAACTAAGTAGCTATACAAAATACTAATTGACTATTAATTAGAGATAATTGTATAAAATCACTAATAACTATAAAATTCATGCTATCAAATGCTATCCCTTAAAGCATAGATATAAATTAACTATAAAATATTATAGAAAAATTATAATATTTTAATATCTAACAATTATAAAAAAATGAAATAAAGTTTATTAAATTTGTCATATTAAGATCTATCTAATGATAGTATTTTTAAATTTTTAAAATTAATAATTATTAATATATATTAATTTTTCAATTTTTCAATTTTTTAAAATAATTTATTATCTAATAATTACAAGAAAATATAAGAAAATAAAATAACTCTTTCCACTGATCTTCTCAACCATAATATCTCTAACAACTAAAAAACAAAATACATACGGAAAAACTTAAACCTTATAAAAAAATACTTCAAACCCTTCAGATAACAGTAAAGAATATAATGTCATAACTTTCAATGATAATGGAAAGAACAAGAATGACTAGAGCTTCGAATCAGATCAGGTCGACCTGTTTACCTGACCTGACCTGACCTGAAAATCCAAGTCAGGTCAGTAGATTTTCAGGTTAATGTCAGGTCAGGTCAACAGGTCGAATTGACCTAACCTGATAAAATTCAGGTCAACCAATCATCATTCTTGAATGATGTTTTATCGTTCAATTAGAACGATTCATTATCATTCGAGAATGATAGTTTTATCATTCTTGAACGATGTTTTATCGTTCAATTAGAACGATTCGTTATCATTCTTGAATGATGATTTTATTGTTCTTGAACAATGTTTTATCATTCAATTAGAACGATTTGTTATCATTCGAGAATGATGTTTTTATCATTCTTGAACAATGTTTTATCGTTCGTAAACGATGTTTTATTATTCATGAACGATGTTTTATCATTCTTGAACGATATTTATTGTTTGAGAATAATGATTTTATCATTCAAGAATGATGGTTTATCGTTCAAGAACAATTATTTTATCATTCTTAAACGATAGTTTTATCGTTCGAGAACGATGATATTATCGTTTGAGAATGATGATTTATCGTTCAAGAATGATGGTTTTATCGTTTAATTAGAACGATTCATTATCATTCGAAAACGATGTTTTTATCATTCTTGAACAATTTTTTTATCGTTCTTGAACGATGTTTATCATTTAATTAGAACGATTCGTTATCATTCTTGAATGATGATTTATCATAGTTTTATTATTCTTGAACAATAGTTTTATCATTCGAGAACGATGATTTATCGTTCAAGAATGATGGTTTTATCGTTCAATTAGAACGATTCGTTATCGTTCGAGAACATTCAAAAATGATGATTTAATCATTCAAAAATAATGTTTTATAATTCGATTAGGTCAGGTCAGGTCAGGTCAAATGAAAATTTAAATCAGGTCAGATTTTTGTTTGACTTGACCTGATCCTCTCAGTTCAGGTAACTTGATTGACC
>CAJVPQ010000710.1:0-24089 GCA_910591825.1 Funneliformis caledonium
ACTTAAATTTAAATAAATAAACTTTTAAATCTAAGTAAATTTATTTAACAAATTTGAATTTAATTAAATAATTTTTATTAAATTAATCTAGTATCTGTAATGTAATTTACATTTTTGAATTATGATATACAAATTTTATTTAATAACTTTTAATAAAAATAAAAGTATTTTTGATAATTTTATACTAATTAAAATTAATTTAAGCAAATTTATAGTTAAATTTATATGTTAAATTAAAGTTAATTTACAATTAGATTGATACTAATTTTAGGTTAATTTATAGTTGAGTTTATGTTTTAAATTATTTTATCTGATTGAAGTCAATTTGAATTATTTGAAAATAAATAATTTATTAGTAAATAATATTAAAATAGCCTAAATTTATCAATTACCAGTCAATTTAAACTATATCAACTAATATAATTACTTTTTTATGTAATTTTTATTTAATATAATTAACTAAATATTATTAAAATATCTAAAATAAAAAGTAAATTAGGTTAGATCAATTAACAATTCTTTAGACTAAATATTTTTTATTTATCAAATCTTTTTATTTTTATAAATCTATTATTTTATATTTATATTTATAAATAAATTATTAAAAAATATATTTTAATATATATTTTTTAATATAAAAATTATAACATGAAATTTTGATTTATTAACTAAAATAATTTAAATAACTATAAATATATTTCTTTTATATCTAGTAATTTTAATATTAATAATATTAGAATTATATTTTTTAAAAATATAAATTAGATAAATCAAAAGTTAGAAATTTTATTATAAAATAATTAGTTTATTTATTTAAAAATTTAAAAAAAAATATTTTCTTGATATTTATTAATTTGTATAAAATCTTTAGCTTTTTTTACTATCATATTTTTAATATTTAGTAAATTTATTCTTAATATTCTAAAATTTAATTTCTATCCTATTTTTAAATCTAAAAAAATAATTATTTATCATTATATAGTCAACTCTTGATATGATGAACTCTTGATATAACGATTTTTTAAACAAATATAATAAAAATACTCTTGTTATAATGAATTGGCCAATCAAATCTCTTAAAATCTTTACTATAGCCTTATAGCAAAGTTAAGGTTTAGGACATAGAATTTGTTATAATAAAAGTTGATTGTAATTTTAATAAATAAAATACTAAGACTTTAAGTTAATTATAAATTAAAATAATTTACAATAGTATAAATACTATTTGAATCATTTAAAAATATAAAACTATTAATTTTTGGTAAACTAACTAATTTCTATTTTATTAAAAATAAATCTAAAACATTTATTTTATTTTAATAATAAATTACAATATAAAATACTAAAAACTTTATATATTTATGATTTACATAATTAAATCAATCTAATCTTCTTCTTTTATAAAATACTTTTAATAAAACTATCTAAGTATTTAAAATAGTTTAATATTCTTTAATAATTATTAAAATAGAATAATAATATTATTAAAAATAAATTTTTATATAATCTAATTATAAACTAACCTTTACTATAAAAAGATAAAAATTGCTAAAAAAAAAAAAATAAAATAATGATAATTTAATTATATTTTAATCTAAAAATTATATTTAAAATATAAAAGTAAAATTGATTATTTTTAATAGTTTTTATATTTTTTTTTATTATAAAATATTATATAATTATAAAATTTATTATAATTAAAAATAATTTATAATTATTAATTATAATTTTAAGATTATTATTTAAATTTCTAATTTGAATTAAAAATTATCCTTTAAATAGTAAAAAATTTCATTAATCATAAATTTTAATCAAGTATAATATAAAATTTAACATAATTTTTTTTTTTAATTTTTAATTATATATTTTATATAAGAAAAAAATAATTAAAAAAATATTAAAATTTATTGTTAATTTTAAAAAAAAAAAAATATTTAATTATTAATAATAAAATATTCTGATTTTTATAATTTCTTTTTTAATGTAAAGCATTTATTTATATAATAAAATTTATTATTTTTAATTATTTAATTTTTAATTTTATGATTTATTTTATAAATTTTATTAAAACTATTTTTTATTATTTTAATTAGTTTTGAATTTTAAATATATTAAATTTATCAAATTTATTAAAAGTTTTATTATATAATTTAAATTTTTTAAAAATTAATTTTATTAAAATATTAATTTAACTATTTAAAATTTAATAATATATTTAATTTTATATACTTTATAAAATTTTAATTTTTAAAATTTTTAAAATTTATTTTAATTAATAAATGTAATTTTAGAATAAAAAAAATTATTAAAAAATAATATTATAATTTATAATTAAATTACAAATACTATTTTTATTATAAATATTTAATTAAATATGAAATTGTTAGATAAAACCTAAATGTTTAACATGTTATCTAAATAATAAAAGATACAGCTTAGCAAAAGTAAAAAAAAAACTACATTAAAATTATAAAAATTATTTAAATAAGCCTTAATTAAACATATATTTATAAATAATATCAAATATTTATAAATATTGATATAAATATAAAATATAATGTTAATATAAATATTATGATTATAATATATTCTTTTATAATAATTTTTAGTTAATATAAATAATTTTATTAAATAGATAAAATTAAACAATTTAAATAATAAAGCATCATACAATTCAACCTTAAATTAGATTAAATACAATAACACAAACACGTGAAAAAATAATTTGTATGCTTTCAATATCAGTCTTGGTAAAGGAAATGATTGCCGTTCCCATTTTAAGACTTGGAAGCGGCTAATGCCATTTAACATTATATCCAAAGTTTAAATAAGTTACATTTTTTTCAAATGCGTTGTACAAAACGGCGTCATAATGAAAATCATTTAGCGTTGAGATCCCATGAAAAGATAATCTGAGAACTAAATTTGTTATATAAGCGGATTAAGAATTTTCGATAATTTTTTTTTTTTATTATTATTATCTTGGTTTGTTATTCTCTATATCGATTTACAAACTTAAACAAAACATGGTATGATAAGATAAATTTTTTTCTTCCCCTGAGTTACAAGAGAACCTTAATTAATATATATAACATCTTTCTATTTTTAGGGAGTTGATATTGAAACTATTAAAGTTCGTATAAATTTCTGAATAAAATTTGTTGTTTCGACATAAAATTAATAATTTTTCATAATTTCAATAATCAGCCTGGCGACGGTAAAGTAAGGATATTTCTAAACGGAATGCTTTTATTTCGCTTAAATGAATTTATTATGACCATTCTTTATTATTTTCCTTTTTTTTTGCGAAAAAAAGAGTTACCCAAAGAAGGTACGTTATGATTATACACTTTGTGATTTCCTCGTGAATCAAATTTAATTCCAATTTTTTATTTAGGGTGATAAAGTCAAAATCGATTGTAGGTTTATTTATAACAATTGGGGCATAGTTCATTTATCCATTTTTTGTCGTTAATTTAGATTTTTTATTAAAGATGTTGGAACTTTCAGGTCAGACGGGAAACAGTTTGATGCAAATAAAGGATTCGAGTGCAAAATTGGTGTCGGTCATGTGATTAAAGGTATGCTAAGATCTTACAAGTTATTTAACTTGATTGTTAAATTATTAATTTGGGTTGTCACAATATAGGTTGGGATGAAGGTGTAGTGCAGCTCAGTGTTGGAGAAAAAGCTAAACTCATCATCACTTCAGATTATGCATACGGTAGTGAAGGCTACCCATTAAATGTCCCCAAAACCAAAAAAATTGTAAGCATTATAATATTGATCTCGTCGAACTTTACTCTTTTAATTTATAAATTAATCTCTTATTTATTTAATTAGATCCCACCTAATGCAGATCTAGTTTTGTAAGTAGAAGCAGATGATATCTAAGCTTATTTATTATGGTTGTCAAAGTTTAAATATTAAATTCTAAATTCTTTTTTTTTCTCTCTTTTTTTTCTAATCAAATAGTGTGGTTGAACTTCTCAAGATCTACTAAATAATTTTTTTTTATTTATTTCTTTTATTCTTTGATGTGATGTTTACGTTGATACGATTATATTTCCTGATTTTAACAAATAAAATTAACATGAAATAAATAAAATTATTCAATTTCCATTACTTTTATTACTTATAATAATAAAAAAAAAAAAAAAAAAAAAAAAAAAAAAAATCACATAATGTATATATATATTTATTTATATATATTTCAATTACAACAAAAAAAAAAAAAAAAATATCAAATTCATTGATATCTTTGATTTATTTTAACTCCTAATATTGTTTAGCTTGCACTTTTTTTTGAAGTTTCATAATCTGCAACCTCAAATCCACTTTCTTTCCAATCATCATATCCACCTGCTAAACTTTTGACATTTTCTTTTTTATATCCTAATCTAAGTAAACTTTCTGCTGCCATAACACTAAATAAATCAAAATAAATAATAATTAGTAAATACCCCTATTTTAATCATTCAAAAAAAAATAAAAAAAGAGCATCCCCTCATTACCTTCTTAAACCACCAGCGCAATAGACAATAATATCTCTTCCATTTTCTAAATCATTAACTTCTTCAACGCTTATCACCTTTCTTTCGACATCTCTTTCCAACACACCACGTGGTAAAGGAATGGCTGATGGTATGATCCCTCTTAATTGTTCATCTTTTTCTCGAATATCAATAATGATTGGAGGTTGTGATGAAGGTGTTGTGGATAAATTAGAAGAGGAAGTAAGTGAGGTGTGAAGCTCTTGTGGTGTTATTTCGGAAATTGGGTATGATTCTTTGACTTTTTTAGCTAAATCGGAAAACCTGCTTAATACAATAAATGACTTGAGAAGAAATTTTTAATTTTAAAATTATGTAGGTGAGATTGTTGTAAATATTCCTTTTTTTTTTAGTTTACCTGAGAAAATTGACGAGTTTGATAGTTGAATAAATTTGAAGTACTTATATGTGATCTGGCGAATTTTGTGTGCTATAATTTTATATATATATGTAAGGTCATTTATTATAAAGAAAAATCGAGAATAATTAAAAAGGAGAAAAAAATCTATACCTTTAAAATACCAAACATTTTTTTTCTCTCTTTTTTTTTTGGTAAAAAAAGTTCTGATTTTATATTACTAAGCCACATGTGTCGCGATCGCTGATCGTTAAATTACGTTAGCACAAAGAAAAGAATGCCGAAAAGCTTGTCTTTTTTTGTAGATAGTTCAATTTTTTCGAACTTTTTTTGACGATCATACTAGCCAAGAATTTCAGTTTATGGTTAGAGCGATATCTAAATATGGTTTATACCTTTCCGACGTTTTAATATATATTCCTTAATGCTTTATGATTATTAATTTTAAAAATTAAAAAATTTTTATTAATTAATTTTTATTAGTGCTTTATTAATGCTTTATGCTTTATGCTTGCGATTAGCTTTTTACGGATAATGGTTCAATATATAGCGATCATGCGAAATGTCACCTGATCTGCATTTAATAATTACGATATGATAATTAACAGTATATTATGTATATGTGTATTAAGAAAAATGAAACAACAATCTCTAATAATATATCATCAAAAGTTTTCTTTAAACTCTCCTTTTATTTACTTTAAAAGATTCTTTTGAAAAAAACTCTTTTATATATAGTTTTTATAAATGCCTTTTGTAAGTAATAAAATTTAACTTTATGTTAGAGATGTTTAAAAACCTTTTGAATTTTTGACCTTTTTTATATATATTGAATTCTTTTCTAAAGTTATTTTTAGTATTCAAAACATTTAAAATTAATTTTATATAAAAATAAAATGTTTTTATTAAAATTTAATAAAAATTATAATTATATTGATAAAAATATTTAAAATGAATGAAAAGTCAATTTGTAAAATTCTTTATTTAATATTTAACGTTAATGTAAAAATTAATAAATTCAAAAAAAAATTTTTTTACATGACTTTACATTCTTGCATATTTCCATGACACTGCTTATTTACTACCTCAGTTTCCTGAAACTTTTGTCATTTTCTTAAATATGTAATTGAATCAATAGAATTAACTTTTATTTTTTTCTCTTGCTTTTTTTTTTTGTTAAGCAATAGTATTAGTTTCTATATTGTGTTTTCGCCATCCAATTGTAATTCTAGTTTTTGATTTTTCAATATCTTGTTTATAAATGTCATGTAATCTTTCTTTTCCAATATCATAACATTTAAAAAGTCTTTTAAACCCCTGTTCATTATTTTGCAAAGTTGCTTTGAATAAATCATGATCAGATGAATTTTGATAAATAAAAGCTGCATATAATTCATCTACTAATTTTCACATTGCTTCTTTCCTTGATTTCATATATGATCATTTTGTATGAGAAGTGTATCACCAACATATTCGCTTAACAATAAGTTAATTTTTCTTGTTCAGATTGAATAGAAAAATTCTTGATTTTAAATTTTCTTAATTTCCTAAAACCCTTCCAATATTTTGTTTAATATATTTTACTTTAAAAGATTCAAGTGTTTCGTTAAATACGAAAAAATATTCAGAACAAGTCAAATTAACTGAACATACGTGATTTAAAAGCATTTTTAAACTACCATCACTTTTAACATAAGAAAGAAAGTGAATGTAGATTGAGCATAATTGCTTCTTCTAACAATTAGAAAAAGTGGCATAAATGCTACCAAATTTTTTATTTGTATATCATGGTTACTGAACCTAATTCCCAGTTTATGTTCAATCCAAAATCCTATCTAGTAAAAATAAAGATACCAGACTTTTAAAACATTATTTTGTCCATAAAAAATATCTTGTATTGTTATATTTTTATTTTTAACATATAGAGTAATGACAATTCTAACTGCTACCCAAATTAATTCTAATACATGACAAGTGGCTGGATAGTCTACTACCTTTTCTAATTTATCAAAATAAGAAACTCTGAGAACTGCTGCAAGTTTAAAAATCTCATAGCCAGAAAAAATTGCAATTAAAGTTGTATACATACTTTTATTAGTATACCATGCCCAAGTAAAGGTCGTATTTCTGAATAAGTTTCATGCTCGTGTGTTATCAAATTCTTTATATTCTTATTTTCGTTGCTTTTGTTTTTTTTTTATAACTTTTCACTTGTTATATTAATAATCATTAAGAATCCTTCAAAGATTTTATGCATTACATTTGGAAAACCATTCTGATATTCATCAAATGTTAATGGTGATTCAAGTTCCTTTTTTTTTCTTTATTTCAGAATGAGATCTTCAGATTACTAATCCAAGCGCTTCTCCAAATTCATTAGGATGTTTTATAATTAAATTATGATATCATTTTACATCACATAATTTTTTAATGTTTACTTTTTTTAATCGTAAAGCTATCTTTATTACTATATAGCTGAAAACTTGTCTTTTTTGTAGCGATGCCTGAGATTCATCAAATTTACATTCTTTTGAAACTTCTGCCTTTCTTTCAAAAAAATTAACAATGGTTTTCGAAAGTTCTTTAAGTAAAATATCTTTAGTTAATTGGTCTGAATTGGTTACTATATCTTGCACCTATTTACTAATGAGATCTAGTAATTTGAAAGTATCATTTTTATGATACTCATTATAGGTAAAAAATTTTGCTCCTCTACCTTTTCGCTGGAAAAAATAACATTCTTCAATTTCAAAACAAGATGAACAAACGTATCGAGATTGGGTTGTACAATTTGAAATTTGACAAAATTTATTTTCCATAAATACTAGATATTCTTTTAAGCCAGAGCACTGAACTTGCACATTACGTCTTATAACCTTTCAGAAATAATGTTTACAACCACCTCTACTAACAAAATACTTATTATTGTCACAAAAAAGATACTAATGTAGGTGTATACAGCTCTTATTAATAGAAATAGTGCCTTTTAAGCCGTGTTTATGAGCGCCATCCTGATCTCAATTAAAATGAAATCATTTAACTCATAATCAGTGTTTTCATTATCATCCACTGATGAAGTCCAAATTGATTCTACCTCTAATTGTATATTAATGTCAGATCCAAACCAATCCACATGTACTTTTTCTTTTTCAAATTCAGTAATCATTGAAGTTGCATATTTTTTTGCATAATTCATTGCAAATTCGTCAAGGCAAAAGTCATGTGTTTCGTGATTATCATTGTTTTCAGTTGTATTAGTGATAGGAGTTTCTGAGCGATTAGAAAAAATGTCTGCATTGCTGTACTCTCCATCATCCAGAATCTCATACTTCTTATCAGAGTCATTAAACTTAACATCAGTTTTATCAACATCTTTTTCCTCAAAAATTTGGAATGATTTTTCAGGATTGGCAATTACATAATTCATTTTTTTGTGAATATTATATATTGAGTATCTTTAGAAATAATATATTTAATGAAGATAAGTATTAAAGGCATGATAAAGGTAATATTTTTATTATCTATAATTACTATATAATTAACAATAATACTTACAGTGTTAAATAGGACACACATAAACTTATAAGTTAAAATAAACTTTAATAAGAGTATTGTTTGTATTAAATGTAACTTCAAAATTTTTATTCTAAAGTTGATTGTGAATTATCATTATTTATTTTTGACAGATAATTTGTTAACGTTAAAATTTTTTTTATATCATTAAATGAATTTTATGCATTAGCGGTAAATAATTTGTTTATATTTATATAAAAAAGGTAATAGATATCGATATGTTGTGAATAATATATTTAACAATGTGAAAAAAATAAATAACAAAAAATAACAAAAAATAACAAAAATCTAGCATATATATTATATAAGCTACTTAAGTTAAGATGGACTAAGTTATAGTGATCCTTTAAACGTATAGTTTTAACAAGTACAAACTACGTGATAAGGCCTTCTGTTTTTGTTATTATAAATCACAAAAAAAGATTGTTTATGGAAAAGAAATGTAGACTTAAACCAGAAAAATAGTTTTCTGTAAATATGAAAATGTAAATATCGAAAGCATCAATCCTTATAGTAAATACAATTATCTCCATCAATGGAAAACATATCACATGATCGATATAGCATTTTTGGCTAAATATAATATATTCTGACTTATACATACTATATATATTATTTAGCATAATGGGCTAAGATTAATGAATATCTTGAAAAATCTTCAGCTGAAACAGAGAACCATGTTGATTATGATGAGATAATGAGACGTATTTTGATGATCTTATACCTTAGTCAGAGAAAGGAACGAATGAAGTTTAAACGATAATAGTAATTATAATCAGTTCTGTTATAGAACATGGATATGGATATGAACTGTCTAATCCTAGACTGTCCTATAGACATGAACATAAAATTTTTATGTCCAGGACATTTAGGATAAATTAATTATTTTCATTAGCTAATTAATGGTAATTATCATGTGATATTAAGCTAATCAAATTTAGGAAATGCGCTATAGATTTATGCGCGTTAATATGCTAATGGTATATACTTCTTTTTTTGAAATATCCAGTGTATAATAAAACCATATATGGGTTAGTCTTGCAATAGATCTCACCAATTTGTCTTTTAGACCTTATAGAATAAATGAGTTTCTATGATGCAAATGGTAAGTTTATTAGAAAATTTTTTTTTTATTTAATAAATACTAATTTACTTTGATCCAAGATAAATTTATAAAGAATAAAAAATTAATTTTATTTACCTTATTTATATAATGAAATGGCTTTCTCAAATCTTGAATAGATAGCAAACTGGATTCCGTAAGTCTTAAATCATTTTGAGGTAAGTTTTACAAATGAAAATTTTATTAAATTTTTTTTTTTAAGAAAAAATCAAACAACTAACTAACAACTAATAAATGTAGCAATCTTTCAAGCCTTGGATCCATTCGGAGGTAAGTCCTACAAAAAAAATTTTATTAATTTTTTTTTTTTAAGAAAAAAAAATTTAGCTACAAACTATGCTTACCTTCTTGTAGCTATTCTTTATTATAACGACCCTTCAAGCTTTAGATCTGTCTAGAGGTAAGTTCTACAACAAAATTTTATTAATTTTTTTTTTAAGAAAAAATCAAACGGACTACAATTACTTATCTTCTTATAGCTATTCTAATCCTTAAATCATTGAAGGTAAGTCCTATAAAAGAAATTTTTTTTTTTTAAAAAAAAAATACTAAATACAGTTATTTTCTTCTTATAGCTTTTGGATTCTTTAAATCTTAGTTTCAGAGGTAAGTCTTTAGAATATTTTTTTTTTTAAAAAAAAAAATCTGGTTTATTGGAAAAGTGATTAATAATAAACTTATTTTTTTTAGATTTGCCTGTATGTTATGTTTGTTATCTTGCTTTTTGATTTATAAAATTAGAACAATTGTGTTATTTAAAGATCATTTGTATATTCTGGAAACTACAAGCGACTGTCGATGACTTTACATATACCTATGTCTTCTGACTAGTTAGTCAATACATCCCTTTGCATTTACTTATTAATGTTTGAGGTCACAGGATCTGGGATTTGCAAATGATCTAAGGATTATACTTTTGTTTAACCTTAAAATAAAATCAAAAAGGGATTTAAATACATATTGGTAATTTTTTGTATATAGTATTGATCTACATTGAATTTTATGCTTTATTCAATATTTTTTTTGTTAAAAGTAACATCACTGCATTACTGCACCTTTAATCTATATCAAATATATAAATCAAAATTTTAACTGTTTATTAATTTAAATTCTTTAAAGTTACAGAGATTTTGATAAATTTATTATATTATCAATTTATTTTTATTTATTTTTTTTTTTAACATGATATTTAAAATGAAAACCTTTGATTTTCACAAAAAAAAAATCATCAAATAATAAATTTAAAAACATTATTTAAAAGAAACTTCTAATTTTTTAAAAAGTGATTTTAAATTCTATTTCGTATTAGGATCAATTGCAGGATGAATAAAATCATTAATTGTTATAGATTCTTCTTCATTCTCAAATTGCATATCAAAATCATTAAAATTTTCTTCTTCTAGTATCTCCGCCTATCTTTCTAAATATTTACCAAATTCTTTTAAATGATCTGATTCCTCTTTTAAATTAGATAAATCTTCCTCTTTTAATTCTTCTTTTGAAGAAAGATTTTCAAAATTTTTAGTTTCTTTATCATTTTCATTATTATTTATATCAGAATGTTTAGTACTATAAGTGTCAATTGTAATGTTTAATGGAGTTGGAGAAGAATCAGATTTAAAATAATTATTCCATGTAATATCTGCTCTTAATTTACTCATGTCAAGTGCTTTTACTGACTAAAAAAAAAAATTAGTATTTATTAATTTTTAATATAAAATAATAATAAACATTTACTATTAAACGATTTCATCGATTTGTTTGCAAAAGACCTATGCAACTCCAAAGACGTTTAACAGAGGTTGCATTCATACAAATTCCAAATATTTTACAGGCAACTAAGCCTAATTCATTAGTAGATACCTTTGCAAAATACCAATATTGCCAAATATCACTATTAAATTATTTATATGTATCATAATTAAATGATATTTTTCTAAGCGAAAATTATCAAATTCATGTAAAATACAGATTGGTTCCTTTTCAAACTATGCTTGATAATAATAGATTAACCATTTTTCAAAAGTAGCATAATTAATTTTTACACTATCTTTAAATTATTTCATTTAATATTCAGGATGTAATAGACATGATAATAAGAGAAGTGGCTGTTCCCAATCATTCCATCTTTTTTCTAATCTAATTAATAATCTTGTTGAAAGTTGTAAACTAGTAGTAGTATCATTACTTTAAAATTGAACAAGATATGTAAGACTATGTATTACTTGAAATAAACGGCTTTTATTTTGTTGTAAAATATTTAAGATTTATAATAAAAATATAATATTTTTACAATTATATTTAAATTATTCCAAAATGTATTAGAATCAATAATTTCAAAAATACTATGAGTAATAGTTAGATTTTCTTATTTTTATCATCAAGTTTGATCAAAAGGTGGTTCGTATGTAATAGCAAGTAACTAAAATAAAAATAAATTAATAAATA
Source organism: Funneliformis caledonium (assembly GCA_910591825.1). NCBI lineage: Eukaryota > Fungi > Glomeromycota > Glomeromycetes > Glomerales > Glomeraceae > Funneliformis > Funneliformis caledonium. The sequence goes on from CAJVPQ010000710.1 coordinate 12,056, forward strand.
AATTATTTATAATTAATAAATTAATTTTTTTATACAATTTACCTGTAAAGCTTTTTGTATTCTTAAAAGACTTGTATATACTTCATAATAACTATTCCATCAGGTTTCTTCTGAAGCTATTATTGCATAATGTTTACCACCATAAACATTTTTTTGTAATTCATGTAACTTTGCAATAAAAAATTTATTGTTTGAATTTCTAAAATAAGTCGCAAGTCGAATAGCACTATCTAATAATAATTTTAATTCAGTTAATTCTTTAAATATTTTACTTACATAAAGATTAAGTTGATGTGCAAAATAGGGTAAAAAAATAATTTCTCTATTTGAGATTCTTAATCATCGTTTAAAATTTTATAAATGATAAATTTTATTTTATTAAATAATAAAAAATCAAATTTATAAAATTTTGTAAATTTAAATTAAAAATATATCTGGCTGCTGCATATGCACTGGCACTATTTGTTACAATAGTACAAACATTAATTTTTTTATTTTTTAATTTCAAAATCATAGTTTCTGTTTTTTTAATTACTTCAATATGTGTTTCTCTTTCTAAACTAATATCAATTGCTTTCCAAACATATGGTCTTCCTTCTGATATAATAATAATAATACCTAATAACTGTTCATTTTTTATATTAGTCTAATCATAAAATGTAAGAGTTACTCTTACTGGATCTTCAGAAAATGCTTCTTCCATTATTTTATTACTTTTAGAAACAGCATCTTTTAAAATTCATCCACCAAGAATCTAATGATCAGAAAGATTGAGTGAAGGATTAAGAAACTTAAATAGTTCTTTTGCTTCAGATTTGTTAACCCAGTTTAAAGACCATTCACAAAAAACTGTTAATTGAATTAATAATATATTAAATTTTTGTGTATCTTGTTTTGATAATAGATAATAGTCTAATAATATAATTATCAAGTAGACTGTATGATAATGATCGTGTAATAAGTTTTTGTAATGAATTAAGAAATAATAATTTTGAAGATGTAGATAAAGTATCGCAAGAAGAATCAGATTGTGAATCTATAAAAAAAATAATATTAAATAATAGTTTTATATAATAAAAATTAAAAAAAGAAATCAACAAAAATTTTTACATGATAATTTATTTTCAGACTGTAAATTATTATTGCATTTTGATAATAAAAAAATTTCATTTCTTATTTCAGGTGTTGTTTTCACAACAAAATTTGTATATTTTTTTAAATGTAATAATATTCTATCTGTTTTATTAAGAAAAAAAATTTTTTTTCTTTTTCTTCACCTAATACTTCAATACAACATTTACAATAAATTTTAAGATTACTTGAATTAATTTTTTCTTTTATTTTAATAATATATTTATCTAAAACTGTTAGTAAAATAAGCATTTTAAAATTCAAATAATTGTAATTTTAAAAGATAAAAGCAAAAGAAAATGTGAGAATAAATTTTTATAAAATCTAATCTATAAATTTATCTAATCTATAAAAAAATAAGAATTGATTAGTTAGGACATAGCTAAGACATATCTGAAATTAAAATTTTAGTAGAACATGTCCTTATGATAATCAATAAACTAGGATATTATAGGATACAGACATTGGGATATGTCTCAAAATGTCTCATGTCCAAATCTATATGACGGATTTTGTCCTATTTACATCACTGATTGTAGTCATGACAATGATTCTGAAGAAAAGATGCCAGATGATGAATATAATGGATATAGTGAATATAATAAATATGGTGAACGTGATAGAGGTTATTACTATTATAATAGAAGATATAAAAGAAAATCCTTCCTAATGATGAGTCCTATTATCTCTCTAATAACTGTTTAGAAGAATTTTTGAGTGAATCAATTACTGAATTATGCGAAATTGTATATTTCTTTTTTCAAATCATGTGGGTGGCTTAGCTAAGCATATATCATGTGCAGTAAATAAGTACATTGTTACTATACTTCTCAGTGAATAAGGGCACAATCACCTAAATGAAAAATTTATATGTTTCCGCAGTGTTCCTATTTTTAGATCTAGATGTGCTATTTTTGTAATAATAGAGCCAGGATCAAGATCTCATGAAATATTATTATATTTTTGCAAATCTTTAAGAAAGTAGATTATGGATCTAGATCAATAAATAATTAATCCAGGCCAAAAACGTTGTGCATGATGATGTTTAACTTTTTTTTGAAAGGTTCTGGCATAATACATATATTACGAATCTTTGAATTAATATCACACAAAACAATTCAATATTCCTGTTGTTAGAATAAGACAAGAATAGAAAATTGCACCTCTTAATCTACCTGATTTACAGATCTTCATCCTATGAAATGTAAGAGGATGCATCTGGTCATATTCTATATAATAAAACAAATTTTCATTTACAGATATTAGTAGAATTGTATGGAGTATGAATAGGGGTCACCTTTTTTCTTCCTCTGGTTATTAATTCAAAAAAAGAAATACTAGCGGAGTAAGCTATCTCTGTAGATTAACAAATGATCTTAGCAATAAATAGCAAATTCTTCAGTATTTTATTAGTATTCATAATACTAATTTCACACAATTAATATATCATGTATTGTTATTTCAACAATCAGACATCTACGAGCAACGTAATTATGAAAAATATAGTTATAACAAATACATACAATAAAGCAACATAACTTTTATTAAATTAGGTTAAATTCTTTTTTCACGTATAGTAGGCATACAGTATAAAATAAACCTCTTTTTAGCGTATTTATGTAAGACAATTGTATATTAAAAAATTAATTGTTAATATCTAAAAAAACTTGATTCACTAATAAAATCTCAATAAAATTACTATGCATCAATTTACCTAATCATGTTTAGTTTGTCATTAATCAACTCTTTTAGAAGCATACTATTTTGGTCTTAACCTCTGTTTTTTGTTCGTTAGTCTAGTGATATTCGTAGGGATCATCACTATGTATGGGAATCTAAAATAAAAGATCTCTAATGAACTCTCCGCACGTGTCATCAAAATTATCAATGATCTTAATATACAAAATAATATACCAGAAATTGAAAAGAGGTCACTTTGTGATCAGATATTTACTGAACTTAATAATAAGCTCATTGCAAAAGTTAACGCATATATTTCTGATGTTAATTCTTCTTTCACTACGAAATTTGGTAGAATTTATGCTGAATTAAATAGTAAACTTATCACAGAAGCCAACAAAATAAAGCACATGATGATGACTTTACTAGGAAGGTGCAGAAAATTTTTCAATGGTCAATAACATAACTACGAAAGTTAATAATATCAAAAAAGCCTGCCGTAATAAATTTAGCAGAATTAATGTTATTATCAAAATCTCTAAAATAAAATAAATCAACATTACGTAATAGTTCAAAGATCCAATTTTGACCAGCGAAGTGTATCCAATGAATCTGAAACTAATTCGCGAGGCTCTTCAACTAATTCATTTTCAAGCTCTTCCGGTTCTTCTGGTAAGATAAAAATAAAATAATTTTTGATAATCAATGTTTTATGTATTAGAAGTTTGACTAACATTTTTTGATTACAGGCTCAAGTTAAAAATTCGCAAATATCATTTCTGTAATCCAGGAATAATTTACGGACATCTTTGATAGGATTAAGGGTACGAATGATTATTCTTTAGATCAGATTTGTGGCATTGTATCAGTTGATATTCTTAGTAGACTTAGGATAGGAGTAATTAAAAAAGATACAATAAAGGGATTTTATTTTAGGAAAAATTTAAATAGCAAAAACTTAGAAAAGATGGGTGCTTGGATAGATAACACTCATTTACATTGATACTGAGTGGCTGGAAAGGAACTGCCAATATATGGATTAGAGCTCAACAGGTATTTATGCTTTATTTCTCCTTTAAAACAACCTGCTATTCTATTATTTTTTACTTTCATTTTTACATAGTCAGCCAGCCCTTTCTCATGTATTACTTCATGAAAAAATATAATAAAGAATTCAATTAATTTTTAAAAAAATATACATGTTTATCTTGTAATAATAATTAGTTTTGTGCTATGCTACTTGCACTAATACGTAGGTCTGTCGCAGATAAGACGTGGTTATTTATTAGTAAAACAATGCATTCAGTTAATGAGGTAAAGTTGCAACTATCTGTCTATTATGAATAGTTTCTAAAATGATTGAAGGAAGAAACTGGCAGGGATCTAGGGTGATACATGTGATATGATATACGTCATGCCTCAAACTGATTTAGTCAAAAGTGTTAGATAGTATGATTCTACCTTTTAAACGAGATCTACTTCAATATCTTTTATTAGTTTTATTTTTTACTTAGCCAGCTGGTACTTTTCCATTATATATTGTTTTTACAAAAACATAATAATGATTGATTTTTATTTCGATTTTTAAAAATATGCTTTGTGCTTTACAAGTGATATTTATTATTGTATTTACTTTTGTATTCTACTAACAGCAAAATAAAAAACATCCTATTTCTTGTCTGGCTCAATGAAATTAATAAAAAATTAATAGTTTTAGCATTTTGAGAAAAGGATGGTGTTACTGGTCTAGAAGATGGTCTTGAAATGACAGGTATCATTAGATAAGATATATTGGGTAAAGAAATTATTCGAGAGGATTTTAAAGCAGTTCTGACAATATTAGTAGAAATAAACACTTGTGAATTTGGTTTTGGGATTCTCGATAGTCTTAGTGTATTAGGTGATGATGATGTTACTATGCTGAAAGGTGGTGTTCCTAGAATCAATAAATATTTTTTAGTATAACTTTTCAAGTGAAAAATCTTATCACAATAAAGACTACTAGGATCTTTCCAAAATTCAGATGAAAACTCAGCATAATATTGTTCTCTGACTAGGCTTTTCTTTTTTTTACTTCCTTTCTTATAGGTCTTAGTCGTCTACATATACCATATTAAATTAGAGTCAGGCTAGGTGGTGTGTTCTCAATTATTATATTATTTACATAGTAAGCTCAAGTTAGAGTTAAGAATTTCTTGTTACAGCCTTCTCCAATAAAATCATATTATGTATTTGGTTAAGCTTATTTGCTATTTCTTTTCAGAAAATTTTCTTGTTACATTTAGAGATCTGATGGTTCATTACCATTTTTTCGTTCGTCAATAAGAAAATGAGTTTCTTCTTCATTTCACTCTAAAGACATTTTTACAGTTTAGAAATGTTTTATAGAAAGCAGAGAAGTGATGTAGCAGATAAACGAGAAGAGCTTGCTTATAAGTGATATGGTTTAACTGAGCTATGAATAAAATTAGTGTTGTAATTATATTAAGGCTGAAAAATATAATGATGAATTGATGATTAATCGAATAATAAATAATGGTAGCTTAGTTACTGCATGCGCAAAATCTGATTGGCTAATCCTCATAATTTGAGTTGCGAAAAGGTTGTGAAGAAGTGTCAGAAACTGTCTGAAAACTAAGGTGATACAAATTTTTATGTTATACATTATGCAAAGTGCTTTGGCTAATCCTTATTAATCATGAGAGATCTATGCACAGCGCTTATAGCCAAATCACATGTAAATATAGCTAAGATATGTCACTAATATGATCTTATATAAATCTATAAATCCTGATATACTTGTAATCGAATAAAAAAAATGAATTTTAGATTTACTAGCATATAATCTTACAAATAGGCTACAGATCAATTAACTGCTAATCAGTAAATTTGTATAAATTTGAATGATGATATTCTATAATATAAGTTGCTAAAAAATTGCTAGAATTTGCTAAAAATGCTTATAAATTAACAATATCACAAATCGTTATAATTTACTAAAACACTATTATGAATTTAGATAGTAGAGTATATTCTAAGCTTCTTTTACTTAGACTTAGTGATGTAAACTTTGAAGAACATCAAAGAATATTTGAAGAATTAGACTCTTTAGCAGAAAGATAAAATCACGAAATACCAGAAATGTGATGCTTTCATATTCGTGATCCATTTAGGAAAATACTAAAGGAGAACCCAAAATTTCTTTCTGGAAATAGATATATTATAATGTATGAAAAATTAATTGAAAGCAGTGATAGAGTCTATAGTCTTCCATCTAATTATATATATTGTAGTGTATATGACTCCTTAGTTTTTATATCTGAAACTCCTCATTTAGAAACTTGCTATCGAGATAACCACTTTAAGAGATGTATTAATAGAGATATTATTTCAAACGAACATGCAAAAAGAAAAGAAATTCTCTAATTTATTGATGAAAGAGAATCTACTATCTGGGTATATAAACAATACATATTACAAGAAGAGGCTAAACTTAATTGTCTTCGTCTAGAGCTTTTCTTCCAATCTACTTCATACTTAGAAAAGGATAAATTAGCATTGATATTATATGATTATAATACTCGTTCAGTCCACTATGAAGCTTATTTTCAGCCAAAACAACTATAACAGAAAATACTATGCCAAGTGTTCCAAATTTTGAGCTGGTTTATATTTCTAATGTTGGGTAAAAATGGTTTCACCAATTTCTCATCATATGTTAAACCAAAGATCTAAAATATTAAATAGATCATCTCTTCTATTACTATGAAAGCCTGATGCATTAATGCGACGTAGTGTAATTGCACCTGAAATTTTTAGTAGGACTACTTTAGGCAATCTTACTGAAGCATATTTTGATTCTGTGTAGATAAATGTAGGAAGAAAATAGACTTAGCCTTGTCATTGGCCATTAAGACGCTTTGCAAGCATGATGTAAGATACTTCACAATATCTTTAACTGAATATTTGTATTATGTATCTTAATTATATTTAGCCAAATATAGCTTATACTTTATTTTTTTTGCAAAATGATAGTTATATAATCTGCATATATGATCACCTAGTAAGGCACTATGTATCACCTGCAGACACTATGCATGATCTGCCTATTCTGGATTCTAATCTATTTTAATAAAGTATTTTTTAAGAAGTTTAGGAAGATCAATGAAGCGATCTTGGGGATTCTTGATTGCGAGACAATATAACTATCAGTTTGAGAATTTTTAAGCAACAGTTATCTAGTAAGCTTATAGAAATTACAAGAAAAGACCTGAATCTTTGGCAAAACAAGTTTGAGAGATAGTGAGGAATGATGGTACTCCTAATGAGAAAAAGTTTTTAGGTGTGAAAAATGAATTGGAATAACTAGGATATATTTGTCATGGGAATGAGGATGAAGGACGTTGACATCCAGTAAGAAATAATTGGATGTATGAAAAGATAGCCCAATTATAGATACGATTAGATACAGTATCATATATACTTGTTAAGAAATTATTATATCAGCAAAGTTATATAGTTGTTAGAGATACATATTGGCTTGATATGTTAAAATGGCTACGGAATCCTGAATATTATAGTATTCATAAAAAGTATAATTTTGTATACTTCATCAGAATTTTAGAATATGAGTCATATAAAAGTAAATCATCAGGAATAGTAAAACCTATATGCAATTCACTGTTAAAATATATATATCATATTTACGAAAAAGATATTACTGTAAATTTCTCAGATTTGAATGATAATTGTGAGTTTGTACGCTGAATTTTCCAGATCAGTTCTTGATCCAGATCCCAAATAATACTGTATCTTAATAAAATACAGCTGTATGCATGCGTGATACAATAAACATGTTTTGCAATCCTCGTTAAAGTGTATATGATGTAATATGTGATACTCTACAAATCATCTGTAACTCTGTGTGAATTGTTTGTGTGACAAAATAAGTTTCACACAAGAAATCAACTTCCAAGAATATTTTAAACTTTTTTCTATCTATTTGAATAGCATTTATTTATGAATTTATTTTTTCTGATGCTAGAGGCTATTCCTACTAGATTTCGACCAGAGTATATTTATATAATGTTATTAAGCCTTTATTACTGAACGGTCGGGTAAGTGAAATAAAGAAAAAAGTATGTATATGCATTATCCCTAACGCCTTTGAAAATATTGAGATCTTTAATGCACATTCCATATGCCCTTATTCTCTAACACAAAATTTTTGGCGTAAAGTCTATTGCATATTCTTCTGTCCTTTTTCTACCATAAATGTGAATGGAGAGATTTAAAATAGCTGGGTAGTATATTAGAGTTGAGTATTTTTACATCTTGTAAATTCTTTTTTATCATACCTACTGACTTATATACTAAAATTTACAATTTCTTGTTAAACACTGAGAAAGAGAACATTACCGCTAAGTCTATTATCTATCAAGGGATTGAAGACAATCCATAGATATCTCAAAACGAGCTGAAAAGTATTATCGAGCAAGCTGTAACATTTGTGAAGAATCAATATGAATGAGACTCCTCACATCATACTACTCTTCTCAAAGTTCTATCAAAGGTAAGATATCAAGCTTTGAGTTACTGGTGACTGAAATTTATATGAGTGATGAATAATGCAGACAGTGATACCATTCTGAGGGAGAGAGCATAATAGACTAAATATCCTATTAGCCTACTCACAGGATTCTTTCCTTAGCAGTATGAAAGGTAGTTAGGCTATAGGTGTATGCTTAATTCAATGTGGTTATTTTAGTATCACATAAAGTCTTTATTTGAGTATTGGAGTAGCTAACCATGCGAGAATAGAGCTTTATTTTAATTTGACAGCGTATGCGTTTTTGATAATTTTTTTAATATATATGCCTGGGCTAATTAATTATATGTCTACATTAGTTTAAAATTGGCTTTAAAATAATCTGTAGTTTACGTAAATATTAGCGCAGTGAAAATGAATGGGAAAAGGCCTCTTACTTCAAACAAAATTGAAAAAAATATTAAGGCACTAAAGGGTAAACTTAGAAAAGATACCTTACAGCTTTACCAGCATTTATTTTCAGATGTAAATGCAATGTCTATTTCTGAGTTGACTTGAAAAAATCCTTTAGTCAACTAAGTAATTAGCGATAGTTCAGATTTGATGCAGATATTACCAGAACGGTTAAGGAAATCTTTTATGGTAAATTCTTTTTTTCATATACAGCTACATGTTTTTTCTTAGCAAAATTTGGACAATCTGAAGTTGTTGAAATCACGTGAATTTTAATTTATTGTTATGTTATCTTTAGAAACTGGTAGAGGATATGGTTCCTTTATCTCTTTCAGGAATTATATGAGAAAAATGCGAAAAATTTGTAGTTAACTTTGCTGAGAGTAATATGAGCATTTTATCATAAAAACTTTTGCATAATGGGAATGGAAAGAATCAGATGAGGAGCTTGCAAACGTCACATCAAAAATTTTAGGTTCTTTAAACGATTTATGGAATAATCCTGCTTTTAGCTCTGAGTTTGCAAAATCACAAAATGAAGGTACTTATGTGACTAATGTAATAGTTCCTATTATTCAGGTCACATTAAAAGGTCTTCCTTTAGGAAGGTTATCTTATATTAGTAGATAAGTTATAATATAATTAAAAAAGTGGTATTTCAAAACTCTAGACTAATATTAATATTCTTTTAATATTGAATGATAAAGTTCAGTTAGTGTGAATAGAAAAGGTGAAGGACGAACAGGAAGATGACTAGACATCATATTTGTAATGAAGCATAATAGAAAAAAATATGAGCTCATATATGTTGAAAGTTTATGCTTGTCTTACACATCGCAGAAGAAAAAGGATGATGAAATAAAGTTATGGTGTGAAACCAATGATAGAATGTATTAGGTGCATAAATTGTCTGGGCTAGATAAAGGTGAATTTAGAATTATTGGAATACAAGTTGTCAGACGAATAATATGCTTAAATGTTCTTATCAGAGATATAAAAAATATGCATTGTTATTACCATCTTTAAATCTCTGTATAACAATCAGATCCGTCTACTGTAACAAATTTTGTAAAGACTCTGCTAATTCTGCAAAATATTTTGATAGTAAATATGACTTTACTACTTAACATGCCCTCAGTTAGATCCAAAAGAAATAAAAATAGTTCAAATATAGATTCTGAATAGATAGAATTAAATATGTAATATTATTTTTTTCCTATATTAATAAAGTGACCTCAACGGTCGATTTCATATATATATTCATGTTTTTTGTATAGGTGGCATATATCAGATAATAAAATTTTCTTGACAAATTTGCGAGACCACGCAATCTCAGAAAACACGTGATTTTTTATTTTTAAATATTAACATACTAATATTACATTACGTAAACATACAATCTGAAATAGATGGTCCTGGTAAGACTGATTTGTTAAAACAATATATTAGTGAGCTTAAGGCTGAGAATAATAAATTAGGGTTGAGAATGTTAAGCTTAAAACTAGAGTTACGAAATTAGAAGACAAGCAATCACAAAATGAATTAATAAAAAACTTATTATTTGTATCATGAAAAATATGATTATGTATTAATTTGGTGAAATTTCTTTAGCGTCAGGGCACCCTTGCCAAATGATTTTTTCTTGTTGACCATTGATCAGGTATTATATGCATTTTGATCAGAGTTTTCTAGTAAATCTTTCATGACATTGACGCATATGACTATATTTTTGTAAAATTTCTGAATGTGTAAAATTCTCAAAATTTTTCTTATAAAATTTCTGAATCTATAAAATTCTCAAAATTTTTTATTAGTTACCTATAGTAACAATGACTGATATACTAACACCATCTTTTCACGTATATTATTCAAAATAACTTAACCAGCTTTCTCGTTCTATCAAAATAGATACATGATGACGTTTTACATCATGAAAACATCTATTATCGCTAGAACAAACAAGTAGTATCTATTCTGAAGTGAAAGATTTGTTAAATAAGACAGTTGAAAATTATATTAAGCAAAAAAAGCATCAGAAGATGAAGCCTATTACTAGTGACTGTGAAACTTCGTTAAGAAAAGAAAATGAGGAGTTGTGTATAATAAAGTAGGTATTGAAAAAAAAAGATTGAAGAGCTTCTCAACTTACAAGAATAATATAAGTCTTGTAAGGTAGCCATAGTCAGATTTTTAGAAAAGAATGGCAGGAAAGTCACCCAATTATCAGATTCAGTAGCTTTTTTCAAAAGTATAATTTCTGATATGAAGAAAGCTATTATATCAATCGAAAAGTTCATTGACCTATTAGAGAATAAATGCCAGTATCTGGAGGATAATATTTCTGTTAAAGATAGAAAAATTATCACTCTTGTTGATCAGATCCTTTTCAAAATGAAGCATAGTGATTTGACTATAGAACTAGAAATATATTCTAATACTTATGAAAGGAAATTATGGATGAAAAGGTGTAGTGAATTTGAATATGATCTAAAAACCAGAAAAAAACTATATATTTCATTCTTAGTACTTAAGAAAATTCTACTCATTAGTTGAGGCACTTTTTTCCAAAATTTTGTCCTAACTAAGCCGTGCCCTATGTGGATGCTCATGAGGTACAGTTAGATCAAAAACAATGAATTTTTGCTCACATAATGCCTTATCAATAATCTTAATCATATTGTACCAGTCATTAGCATATTGACGCACAATTTTGACTAGCTCATCTATAGTGCAGGACCCGTTAAATAAGCAGATATATGTGAGATTTTTTTGTATATCTTTGGACAATCAAAGTAGCTCTGGAATATATATATCGAACTGACATTATAGTAGTGCCCTTAACAAAATAAGGGATGATCTTCTCCTGCACTTTTTTTAGGTCAGCGTATACATTTTTGAATATGGGTACTGTACCCCTGTCTGGAGAAAATGAATCCATCTTAGGGATTTTATCAGGCTTCAAAGTTCAGAATATAATATTTTTACGATAGGCTTTGGACTATTTGCAATTATCTGATACGCTAATTTGAGATACATATACAGTCAATGACCAAAATTATGCAGACATTTTGATTTGTCAAAATTAGGCAGATCGATCGTTACGTGATTACATAATTAAAACAATATGTCATTTTTTACTTATGATGATAAACAATACCCCAAACCTTTTCCTCTTTTAAATAAGTTCATGTCAAATATGAAAGTACTTACTTCCAAAACTCA
>CAJVPQ010000711.1:0-24084 GCA_910591825.1 Funneliformis caledonium
AACCATACTAGCATCAAGTTCAAAATGACTTGCTGCTTTATTTCTTCCCACTTGTTTTGCATAAGTAACAACCTCTTATTTTTGTTTAATAGAATATGAACTACGTTTACGTTTGACCGTTACCATTTATAAAAAAAGTCACAGGATTACGCGTAGTAAGTGCAGAATGCGCATTATACTCAAACGCGCAGTACGCGCGGTTCATTATTAAGGATCGTCATTCGGTCTCACAAGATCGTCATACAATTTAAAAAAATTTTATAAATCTCTCGAAAATAAGCACTCTTATAATAAAAAAGGGGTGCTTATTTTCAAGAGTATACGATAATTCTACAATTCTTTTTTCTAAATCCTTAATAATAAAACTAAAGTTTTTAAATTCTTTAAAACATCTAAGTCGATAACTCCATCAATATCATTTGGTATTGATAAAATAAGATCTACTTTACTTCTAACATAATTATTTATTGATGCTTTAAAAATCTTTACCAGATAAATATCTTTTATCTTCTTATGTAAATAAATTACTATACAACTTTCTTGATTCTTTAATCAAATTTTCAAACAAGATATTCTAATTATTAAAGATATTAATTATTAGTTAAATTTAATTTATCATTTGATATTATCATAAAAAATAAAAAATAAAAATCTATTATGTTTTTTAATAATAATGCTTGACTATAAATAATTTGGATTTTACATTATATTTTCTATACTGAAAAAACATAGAATATAAAATTTTATGTATTTTCTCATAAATAAATCATTTTAAAAAAAATATATATATATTCTAAAAGTTTGATTAGAGGTTCAAGTTGGTAACATAGCAGCATAACTTTTTGTTTAAATAATTGCTGTGTCTGTGAGTTTTTGCCTTTGGGATTCATGGATTGGAAAACTATATCAAAAAATTCCCTAATCTCTATATAGTGACTTTCAATTAATTCTTTAAACTAAGTTACATCCCAAACTGGTAAATTTTTTCACGAAAGTACTTGTATAAAATATTTGTAATCAACCCAATTTTATCTGAAAAGAATTCTGAAAATTCATTTAATTTGAGTGGTACTATAATTTAATGATAAATAAATAATATAATAATTAGATTAAATTTAAAAAAAAAGAAAAAAAAAAAATACCTATTTTTTTCGCTTCCTCCATTTGATTTAATTGAAATTTTAAATCTTCTATATGTTGTATAAGTTCAGCATATGTTTCTTGTAATAAAGAAACTTTTTTTTTGTTTGGAACCTTCTTGATAATATGATAAATCTGCATTCTTTCTTTTTTTTAAATTTAATTATTCCTCGATCATAAACAACCAAATTATTGTAATGTAATTAACATAATTGATCATTAAGGTTGAGATTTAATGTAAGTTCCTGGGCAACAGAACCTTTTAATGCTTTGGCTAGTAAGTTTTCGGTTAATCTTCTAAAGGTTTCTTCGGAGTTTTGCAAGCAACATACAGCATAAGGACCATTATTCTGACGCGTTTTCCTCTTGTCATTGCTAATAGACCAAGTTTACATTAAAATAAGTTCAGAGAAATCTATTTTCTGATCAGTATAATAAAAATAATACTGAACGGTGTTATAAATTTTCGCGTGGCTTTACTAAGTGCCCCTTTTTTGCTTTTTTAAAGTAACACATCAATATAAATTGCCGATCACTATAATTGATTACATAATAATTTTTACCCAATAAAAATGATTCTTAACCATGCTAAAAATAGTATTGAATGTCGTGTCTTTTTTTCGATTTTTATAAAAAGGGTTTTCCATAAACTATGCTATAAGATTTTCTTTTTCACCATGTCCACTGCTACTTCCGAAAGCGTTAATTTTAATGAGAGTCTTAGTGTTCTTATTTCATATTTAAAGGAACGAAAAAACAAATCATATTGTAATTTTTTATTTCAAAATCGAGACATTATCGTTACTTCGGCAATGTTATTCTCGGCAAACTGGGTAGACCTCGACAGTACTTGGAATCGTAAGTTTCTAAAGGAGGCAGAAAAATTGATCTAGGACCAAAGCGCATTAATTGATTTTGAAAAACAAGGTGCGTTTTTTTATTTTACAGAGAGAGGGTAACTCCTGGTCGACCGCGCCTTGATTTAGGAGAATTACTGAATATGACCGATTGGTAATCACTCCAGGACCTCTATTCGGACACCCTATCTTTGTTATTAGTAAAGGTCTGTTTGCTCTGGAGGAGCTACCTTCCTTTATCACTAAATGAAAAAGTCATCGCACTGCTAACAATACTCGGCGAACTAGAGATTTAGAAAGTTATTGGGAAGGAGTGCTCCAAGAATGTAACTTAGTAAGTAAATTAATGTAATGCAATTCCGTTTATATAATTTTACATTTCATTAACAACATATATTATTTCGGAGACGAGAGATTTCTACACTTCAAGAAGAAAAGGAGCATCACCTCCGAATAATTTCTGAACTAGACAAAGAGATAAAAATAAAAAATACCAAGATCGCAGAATTCACGAATAGATGCAATATGGAGGAGAGTTCACCCAACGACAAGTTTAAATTGGTTCTACCTCCCGATTTGTTAAAATCGAGAGATTTTAATTTAAGTTTTGACGAAGGTGAAGCTTCGGGATCAAGATATTTTGACAAAGAAGGTAAAGAAGATAATGAGTTAATGTTTACGGTTCTGGCGAGGGTGAAGCTCCGAAATCAAGAGATTTTGACAAGGAAGGTAGAGAAGACAGCGATTTAAATTTTTACGAAGGCAGAGAAGATAGCAGTTTAAGTCTTGACAAAGAAAGGGAAGACTTTATAAATGTTAGCTACGATGATTATGATGAATCCGACGCTAATAAAAGGAGGTGAAGGAGTGCATCCCCACCTCCAATTAAAGATTTTAATCTTCGTATCAAAAAAAGAATTAACTATAATTATAGTCCTTCGTCCAAAAGGCGTCGTAAAAACAATTCTGTAAGTGATTTATCTAAATTTGCACATACTTATTCAACATAAAGTACTAATCGTATTTATAGGTTTCACAAACGCCTTCACCAACATCACCACCACCAATATCACCGCCGAAATCTTATTCTTCACTATCTCCTTCGCCTATAAGAAGAGTATGTTTAGAATGTCCACTCCATTGTAAAGGAAAGGAGGTCGCTTTCTAACTTATATAGTCCGTAAACAAATATTTATCTCTTTAATTATATGTATTTTTCTTACCCTCTAGCTACAAACTATTTATATCATAATAAAGTTTCGCTTTAATCTAATTTGCAACTATATGGGTGAGATATTGCTTATTTATATTCACCAAAATTTCATTACGTAATTTAATAATTTCTTTGAGATATTTAAACTACAATTTTGCTTTAAATAAAGATTATATATAAAATTACATCAGATATTATCTTTACAATTTGTTAATTAATTTAAAATAAATTTTTATTTAATCTTATATTATTAGTGAATATAAAATATTTTTTAATCCATTAATTTTAATCAAATCAGTTCATGTTAAATTAATTTTTAAATAATATAATTATTTAATACCAAAAATTTTTTTATATAAAGTATAATTAGATCCTCTGAAGATCGATCCAAGATTGGATGGATCGGATCCCTGATTGCCTTATTGATCCACAATAGAATCCACAAATATAAATTTTAGTCTCGACAAAAACTTTTGATATGATGGCTTCCCATTCAGGATCAAAAAATGGAATCAACTCAAGGTTATCATCTGACGCCGATGAAATTTGTCCGATATGTAAGAATAATAGATACCTTACACCTAATATGAAACTACTTGTTAGCGACTGTTATCATAAAATGTACGTATGCAACCGAAGGATCCCAACAATAAAAAAGAAAAAAACACATCATTCCTTACCTAAATTGATAAATCAAATAAATAATAGGTGTGAATCATGTATAGATAGATTATTCGCCAACGGAGCGGGACCATGTCCGATTTGTCAAAGAATTTTGAGAAAAGTTAGTTTTATAGAACCCACCTTTGAAGATTTACGTGTAGAAAAAGAAGTAAAGATTAGAAGGAATTTATCAAAGCAGTAGGAAATTTTTCATTTGTTTTTTATTTCTTTTCCTTTTTTTCCAGGGTATTTTTTTTTTTTTTAAAAAAAAAAAAAATGAATATTCTTATTAGGTTTAATAAACGGCAAGAAGATTTTCAGAATTTACGTTTATACAATGATTACTTGGAAATGGTTGAAGAGATCGGTTTGTGAGAAATTTCGATGTTCAAAATGTCTTTTTTTACGTGATTTAATTAACATGACATTATATTTGTTAGCGTGGAATCTTATCAATGAAGTGAACAAAAAAGAAACCGAAGCTTTGATTGACAAATTTGCTAATGAAAATAAAGAAATAATAGCTCATAATAAACGAAAACAAGATGAAGAAACCAAAATGGTAAATTATCTTAATGAAAAGGAGAAATCAGAAAAGCGTTTGAAATTTGAAAATTACAAAAAAGAATTGGACGAAGAGAAAAAAAGAAGGGAGAAACATGAAGCCGAATTAATCGAAGAACTGGTAAATACATCTCTTGTAGTAAAGGTTCATTCTCATGGAAATTAATTAATCAAAGTTATATCTTATCGTTTAGGCTAATTCAAAAGGTTCTGCGGCCGATATTCTAGCAGAAAAGAAGGCCATGAGAGAAAGTTCCCGTAGTCAAGAACTTAATAATTCACAAATTTATCCTTCACCAAGAGATAATCATCTTGGTTCATGGTATAATAATAATATAGAACCAGTAGAAGATACACAAGAATTTGATCCAATTTCCTCCGAATATTTGGACATTGATTGTTATACACTCAAAGACAAATATTATGATCCGTATCCTTTTCTTTTCTTTTACACGAGATTCATCTTTAATAGAGTTCATTCCTTAACATTTAAAAAAAAAAAGGTATACGGAAATCAATACTCGACTACGTGCTGGTGGATTTGTTCCAAAATTTGTACATGAAAGAGCTTTACAAGCTGCATTTTCTGGACTTTTTACATTTACCAAATCCGATGATATGGAAGTTGAATAAATAATTTTTAACAAAAGGAAAAATGAAAAAAAATAAAATAAAAATTGAAAAAATAAATAAAAAATAAAAATAAAAATTTTAAAAATTAAAATTGGGTAATCAACACATTTATTTATATTGTCAATAAATAAACAATAAATTAAATTAAATTAAAATTAAAATATATATCATTAAATTTTGCTGATCTCTACTTATTAGAATCCTCCAACATCTCTTTGATCACAAATTTATTAAAATCGATAGGATTGTCAAGATAAAGATGATGACCAGCTTTTGGTACTATCTCAATTTTAACGGGCACTTTCATTGAATTTTTGGCTTTCTCGGCGGCACGATAATCCATCCAATCATTTTCACCATACAAAAATGTGGTTGGCATTTTTATTTCATGCAACCTATCAATTAATGGTTTACGAGCAAAAGCACCGGGTTCAAGGATTCTTGTAATAGCAAATTCTCCGCTACCCGCGGCGGTGGAAATGTTATAAAGATAATCATGCAAATCTAATTGATCGATTTCTTCAAGGTGAGAAAATTTATGAGAGGTATATTTCGTAACAAGGGACGGACCGAATGGTCCTAACCAACGCAATATTAGTTGTGGAGTGACATGAGCATTCCATAACTTTATGATCCATCCAGGAATTTGTCTTCTACCATCCTTAAGGTATCCCGGTTCATTTTGTGGATTTCTTGGTACACCAACTGGGGAAACCAATATCAGTTTTTCTACGTACATGGGGTATTTCATAGCGTAAACCGCTGCTAAATATCCTCCTAAACTGTGACCCAATAGGGTCATTTTATCAATTTTATGAACTTTTCTCCATTTTTCAAATGAATCGATAAAAAAATTTTCGGTCTCTTCAACATATTCATCAACGGTTTTCCCCTTTATAATGAATGATGGTCGAGAACTTCTACCCATCCCCAACCAATCTATACTGTAAGTTCTCCACCCGGGTACTTGACTTATTCCATGATAATTCCTGTAAAAAAATCCAAGTCCCCCTCCAAATCCATGACACATCACCAAATTTTTAATTGAAGGATTTTTTTCCTCATTTACTGTCGTTGTATTTGATTGGACCTTCAAATCCGTTTGCGGCATGTCAGTAAATCCAAGTTGCTCATAATTTAAGGTTTCGTCTGAATCGTCAGTATCTGAATTTGTTTTGGT
This sequence comes from Funneliformis caledonium, assembly GCA_910591825.1. Taxonomy (NCBI): domain Eukaryota; kingdom Fungi; phylum Glomeromycota; class Glomeromycetes; order Glomerales; family Glomeraceae; genus Funneliformis; species Funneliformis caledonium. The sequence goes on from CAJVPQ010000711.1 coordinate 6,251, forward strand.
AGAAGAGGAAGAGAGGGATGATAATAAGGAGGAAGAGGAACCATCCTTGTCAATGTCGAAGTCGTTTCCCTTTTGATCTATGACCAATGTATTGATCTTTCTCATCCCATCACCATCCAAGTCCACCAATCCCACTCTTGCTGTTGTTTTTGAATTTTCTGGTGAACCTACTGTTTTACCATCTATCTTAAAGTACGCCAACCTTGATAACAATCTCGCTTCTGATGCTTCTAATGTTTGTTCTGAACGTGAATACCAATGCCTCAACGATGCAAATCTAACATTTGGCGATCTTGATTTGTAAAAGAAAAAACGAAAGAAGACGATAAAACATTAATATGCGAATTAAACATTTAAAAAAAACAAAAAATAAAAAAAGAGGATCGATTGATAACTAACGGTGCTGGTGGAATAACGACCTGTGCCGTTGATATTAAAGTAGATGAACTACTATCGGCCATCTTGATTAATCGAAGTAAAATGATTGAAGTAATGAAATCAATCACAATTCGAATTATTATTATTTTTTTTTTTTAAGCGGAAAAAGAAATAGAAAATAGGAACTTTTTTAGATTTTTTTTTTTTTTTAAAAAAAAAAGGAAAAGGAAATAAAAGATCAAATTTTTAAACAGCCGAATTTATATAATTTTTTTGAAATATATATCAGGTTAAAATGATTTGCATAGTTGCATTATTTTGGAATGACATAATCATTCTTTTAATTACTTTAATTAATAATCCAAAAACAACCATAAATAAAAATTCGATTTACAATAATGGCTAAATTTTTCGCCGATACTTTCAAAAAAAAAATTGCCGATGCCGATATGGTTAGTTCCCTTAGTTAACAAATAAGGATATTCTTCAAAAAAAAAAAAAAAAAAATGAAATACAAAATTACACTACTCACTTTTAACCAAAAATTAAATTAATTGTGATACATACTGATCCACAAGAACCCTAAATAGAAGTTGCTTTCTAGAATTAGTAATTTACTTTGAAGTAATTCAAAAATTTTCTTGATAAAAAAAAAAAACTACCTTTTTGTGATCTTTAATAATGACAGAGGAATCAAAAGTTCGGGTTAAAATCTATGGTTCAAGTGTAGCAGGAAATATCTTTGTACGTAAATTTTAATTTATGATTCAAATACCTTCATAATCACCCTTCCCTGATCATTATTATTTTATTTTAGGTAAAGTCAAACCAGTTATGGCTTGAACAAGTACTTAAACAAAATAAAATTGATTTTGAATTTGTTGATATAGCAGCTGATGAAGACGGATTAAAATATATGAAAAGAAAAAATGGAGGCGAGAAACGTTTGCCACAAATTTTTGTTGACGGTGAATTCAAAGGAGTAAGTTTTTCCCTTTAAATCGAATGAAATAATCTTTTAACGCAAAAACTGATTAAAATTTTACTGTTGAAAATGATTAGATTTTTATAGATTTTCAAGAAGCTGTGGAACACAAGGAAGTAACAAAATTTTTAGGTTTACAAAAATGATTAGGTTAATAATTCAAGTTTAGAAATATTAATTTATTTAATTTTATTAATTGGAAATAATTAATTTTTATTAAATTATGGTTCTTTAAAATAAATAAATAAAAGAGACTTATAAAGAATATGAATTAGTAATATTGACCGGCTAATAGGTCCCTAGAGAAGGGTTGTTTGGTAATCTTTTTATTACCAGGACCGAATAAAGGTAAAGGTGGTTCATATTTCGTAAATTCTTGTAATACCCTACCACCAGGAATTAAAGCTTGTAAATCGGCTTTTGTTGGAACCTCTTCATATGCCACCTATAAAGAAAATCATGAAATACAACTCGTATAAGCGATTAAACTTTTTTTTTTTTTTAAAAATAAAATAAAATAAAATAAACTTACTGTATTATTGTAATTAACATAACTCGTGTGCAGATTTTTAACTTCTTCATATTCTTGAGTAGCATGTAAAGCAATGGTTATCAATTTTGATCTTGTTAAAAGATGAAAAGCATCTTTTGCTTCTGTAATGAATCCTACGGCTTTTCCACATTGCCTATAATGTTTTATTAATATATATAACAAAAAATTTTTTACAATAATTCGTGTAATAAACGTGGACTTACTGATGTACATAAGCATCTTGAGCAAGAAATTTCTTTCCTAATGCCTACAAGAAAAAAATATATATGTAGATATATAACCTAATTTAATTTCAAACTAGATTAAAAACTCCCAGTGATAATATAAGAACCGCTTCTGAATTTTTATCACTAACCACCCCAAAGATGTAACTTACTTGATGAAATAAAGTACCGTGGGAAACATATTTTCTAAAATCGCTACAGACTTTTGAAGGATCTTTCAAACTTTTTATTAATCCATTCGCCATTTCATAGTGTCCTGATACTCCAAACGCCAGTTTTGCAAGCAACGAAGAAGAGGTTTGTTGCATTAATGCTTTACGTATTGCAATTGAATTTGCATCAGCAAGTGCGATCCTATTTTTAAAAAAGTGTTTTTTTGTTTTGAGTATTTTGCAGATTAAAGTTTCAGTAAATGAATAGATATATATATAATTTACTTTGACATGGATGTGGGTATTTCCATTACCACATCATATGGTTTTGACACTGACTCATTATCCCATTTGGGACAAACTTCTTCTCCAATATATGCAAATATTCCTCCTGCTTTACGTAATAGATCTGCTGCCTAAAGTTCAAGAAAATTTTAAAGACCTGATGAGAAGAAAAATTAAGAAAGTCGAAATTTAATGTAATGATCACCTGTCTTAATCTTAAATCATTTTTATCATTTGGTCCTTGTCTTTCTATAATACTAGTAGCCCAATCAGCATAAGCATATCCATAAGTTAATAATACAAAAATTAATTCATAATAGATTCCTTTGCATAATACACGGGGTTTCTTTTTCAATACTGAATCACTTAATGTACAACTCCACGAAGTCTCTAATCAAAAAAAAAAAAAATTTATAAATTTCAAATACGCGATATTTCATTATCTGAAAGGAAGAAAAGGGATTTATTACATACCTATCTCCTTTTTTAATTTCAGTTGACCACCTTCAAGGCAATCGATTATACCGAATAAATATGGTAAATAATCATCAATAGTCTTTCAATATTCCAAATTAATGTAAAGAAAAAAAAAAAATTCGAATAATCATAAATACATTTAAAATAAAAATGTAAAGTTTTGAATATATATTTACCTTCAAAATTTTAGTATAGTCTTTAGGTCCGGTTTTTTTTGCTTCTTTAAGAGTAGCTCTAACCACACCTCTTTGTGCTGTTGCTTCAGATATTCTACTTAGATATAGATTATCTTCATCTAAAAGAAAATCCGACCAAGATATGGTACTTGTTGTTGGTAATGGATAAATAAAACTCATTTTATCTTTTTTATTTCTTTTTTGTTTTAGTTTTCAATCACAAAAGAAAAGGTTGATTCTCAAAAATGTCCAAAAAATTTTAAAAAATATTCATATGCATACGTTATTGATCAACAGCATTGCATAATTATGAACGACTTAGGTAAGCAGTTTAAATTTCACTGCTCCAACTAAAAAGTTGCTCGTCATGAAAATTTATCGTCGGAATTCTTTGCTTCTTTTATTTATGGATTGTAACCTTTAAAAAAACTTGGCATAATTTTTTTCCCCAAACATTACTTATATGTGAAACTTCTTGGTGATTTAATAAATTTTAAGCTTGAACAAGCCAAGCCTGATCGATAACACGGATGATAAACCTGTGCCGATTTTTTTCGAAAGATACTATTTACAAAGACCGTCGTGTAACCAACCTTCCAAAGGTATTAATCATGTGATTGATCCGACCAAATTAAAGATAAATTTATGATACGGCAAGCAAAAGAATACAACTTCATTTATCACCAATACCAGCGTCTTTCATAGGAATACGTACAACAACAGGCATTTGAGGCTCTGGAACGTTAATAGCCTCGGATGAATCGGAATTAAAATCATTATTATTCGTCGTATTTGAAATGGTTTGTTCGGTCACGCCTGAACCTTTCCCTTTCATTTGAGTTTCTTGTAATAAAAAAAAAGGGTATATTTCACGTAAAAGATTCAAAACGATGAAACTTGAAAGAATTGAATTGAATTGAAAATATACCTGGTAATAATACTGATCTAAAAACGGTTTGCCAATTACGAAGTACCGTAGCAACAGCTAAAATCAAAACGGAATTTGTAATAAATGATTCACGAACCGAGCAATCGTTTAATCATTTCCCCCAAGAAATTAAATTACCTTCACAACCATTACTTAATTCTTCAATATTATTGGCCAATTGATCAAAATAATTTGATAAATTTTGAGAAGTTTTCTTAAGGATTAATAAATTATCAAATTCTTGTTGTTTTTCCTGAAGTTTTTGGGTAAGTAAAACTTGTTTCGCCGTTGGTATATTAATGGGTATTTGTTGTTGTCGTTGAGTTTGTGATTGTGGTTGCGGTTGCGTTTGTGATTGCGGTTGAGGTAGCGGTTGCCTTTGTTGCTGTTGTTTTTGTTGCAGCTGCCTTTGTTGCTGCTGTTGTTGCCTTTGGTGAGTTTGTGGTGGCTCTTGCTGGTAAAGCTGGTGAAGTTGTAAAGGAGGAAGATATTTAACCGTTGTTTCCGTGTTTGGTGTTGCTTGTTGTTGTAGTTGTTGGACGAATCGATTCCTAGGAGCAGTTTGTTGCGAGACATAAAAAGGATTTTGATTATTGGCTGTCATTGTCAGGCGAGCTATTGACGTGAAATGAAAAAAAAGTTGGAAAGTAATAACAAAATGACGCGCTTTAAAAAAAAAATTTTTTTGACCGAATTACCAAAAATTACTAAATTTGATAATTCCGGGCGGATAATTTCATTAAAAATTTCCCGATTAAATAAATATCCGGTTATCTTTATTTGTTTATGAAAAGATATGATATACATAAGGTTTATTTTTTTTTTGTCAAAAAACAACAAACATCTTTTTAGTCGGTTAAAATTTTTCTTTGTGAAAAGAATGCTCCGGGATTCCACAAGAAGAAATGAAAGATAACGTAAAACGCATATCGCAAGATTAATCGATATTTATTCGCCCTTAACGACATTCTCCCATAACAAACAATACCAAAAAATGCACCATATAGGATCTAAGACAAAATCGTACAAAAAGGAAATAACAATAACAATAATGATAATAATGAATGATAAAGATAAGAAGATTGAGTATTTAAATATTTTTTTCCTTTATTTTTAGTAATGTATAAAGTCCCTTTTGTTGTTCGGTTATTTGTTGAATGATTTTGTTGAGCGAATTTAGAAAGCAAAGTTGTGGATGGACAATCAAAAATTGTTGTGGCATACGGATATCGGATTTAATCAAAAGGTTTCAAAATTGGAAATTTTTGCCACATCAGTCATGTGACTTTTGCACCAATTATTGGTACCTCGAGTACCCAGGGAAACTATTGACTCGAAGCTTCTATTTATAAATTCAGGTTTTCGATCTGGTTAGGTACATTGTTAGTTGTAGTACTCCCATTTTTCTTTATATTGCGTGATAATTATTTGTTAAACTTTAATATGATAAAAAAATAAAAGGTCCAACAAAAGTTAACCATTTCCTTTTAATCATAAAACTTGAAACAAAACCGGAGTACGCACAAAGAAAAACAAAAAAAGTATTAATCATAAGATTTCGCGAATTTAATGGAGAAAGGGAAAAAAAAAAATAGGTAAACGCCATTTAAAAACATAGTAATCAATTTCTATAAGATGTATATGATTTGAAGTTAATGTAACATCTAAGGTACTCCTATCGTCCGTCATCTTGACCCAATTATTCAATTGGAAATTCTTGTTATTATTTATATTGGATTTGGGAAAGGTAATGTATGTAATGTCATGTGAATACATTAAATATGCATTGAACCATAAATGTTAAAAAACGTGGGATTTAATTTATATTTATGATGCTCTTTTATTCCATTGTAAACATCAAAGTTATTATTACGGAAAAAAGGCTTTTTTTTTTTTTAAAAAAAAAAAAAGAAAAAGGAAGGAAATCTAATCAAGTTTTCATTGAAAAAAATATTAAACCCTTTTTTAATGTGAGAAATGTGAGAGATATTTAAGATAACTGGAATATGAGGAAAAAAAAAAAAATATTTTTTCCACTTTGAAATAAATTCATTAACATCATCAAATTTACATGACATAATGAAAATATATATAATACATCTTAATACTTTTTTTTTTGATTCCCCAACACCCCAACAATAAAAATAAACGAGTGAATCTTCTTGATTTGTGTGCCGCAGCACACATAATTTTCTGTTGTCACAAATGAAATTTTAATTTTAAAATAATATAATTCCCACCCCAAAAAAAAATTTCAATTATTTTTTGCATGGCATTAATTATTTCCTCAAATCAGTTAAAGTATAATTTCAAAAGGTAAAGAAAGTGATGCAAAGTCAAAGCGAACCTACTTGAATAAAATTATCAATGATTAGATTATAATACATTAAATATGTTATTATATAATACATCTGTATAGTAAAAAAGAAGGGAACCTTATGATCGTATCGTAAGTACATTTGGCGTTATGCATTCATTAAGGAAACTAACTCTCTTGACTTGGATAGGTCATTTTACAATAAAAAAAAAAAAGAATTATGTTAGGCTGGCAAACCATATAATTTTTCTTGTTTAGGAAAACATTCGTTTCAATTTCTTTTACACTTACCTCCTATCTTTTGGTTTTACCAAACTGCGAATCTTTTTTTTACTGAAAGATTTATAATAAAGATGTGATATAATTATTATTTCAACTGATACAGTTGTCCCACTTTGATTCTTTAGGTAGAATTCAATGAAGAATCGGGAAAACGTTGTAAAACTTTCAAATAAGTGATCAGTCAATTAGGAAAAGAATTGATGACAAGATAAACGTTTGTGTGTATCTTTAAAGAAAAAAAGAACAGAAAATAAAAAAAAAAAAAAATATCAACCCTGGTTTGACCTAAAATAACTTTCTATTTTCGGATTGTAAAGTAAAGATATTTTAATTCAAGACATGTGTCCAAATTTGTATTCAAAGTTACCCAAGTTACTCAATGTTTTGGTACATCATTGAATTTTTTTCATATTAAACGTATTGCGGTAAATAATTTTACACCGGATCCTTCGGGATGTAGAAAATTTTTTTATATTAGGTAAAACAAAAACTTAAAGGATGCTGTGCTTCGTTTGGCAATAAACACTAAAACCCCGCCCCATCAAAATAAAAAATCTCATACTAATTAAAGTTTAATACATTTTTATATCAGTCTACTTTAACCCCGTAAATTAAAAATATTGTGTATATATTATTGTTGTACCTTCTTATCAGTATTATAAAAAGGCTTGGAAAACGTCGTCGGTGGAATTTCCCTCACCTCCTCGACTTTCGATTTTTTTTTTAAATTTTATATATTACTGTTAACTTTTCATACCTCGCAAATTTTTCATTGTACATAAACCGATTAATTATTCTTCCCTTTTTTGTATTAATATTTAAAAGGATAATTTTTGTTCTTAACCAGAAGATTTAATTTCCTTGGACCTTTTGTAAATAGAAATTCGCAAAGTTCTTGTTATTTCTCTCGTTCTTCAAACAAACACCTGACAAAAAAAAAAAATAAAAAAGAGAATATATACAGGTTTATATATTATCAAAAAAAAAAAAAAAAAAATTTTTTGAAATCTTTTTATTGTAAAAACGATAAATTTATTATAAATGGCCACTTCCTTTGGAACTCTCGTTCAAGACTATGTCAATACCGTTACTTCTCGACAGTCAAATAATGAACCGCAAGTCTCTGCCTCTCGGTTAGAACCTTCGTCATCGTCGTCCGTTAATAATGACCTTAATTCACTACGACCTGCGCTGGTTCAATCATATTCGAACCGAAGCTTTTTCCGAAGAGCCTGGGATACGGTTGAAAGTAGGTTTTATTTTTTAATGAACGTTATACGATCTATCGATCGCACGTGACGCAATATTAACGTTTTGTCTCGCACCTTCCAAAATAGGCATTTTCATTCAAAAGAATGATGTGAATTTACCCGTATATTACAACAATTACGAAAGAGAAGAGAATGAAGATGACGATACAGCAAATGAATTCATTCATCCAAATCCATATCATCAGCCACTTGCTCGTGCGGACGCGTTTAGGGCGCCCGTACATAAACGAAGGTTATCTGCACACTCGGACGAATTAATCTCCGGTGAGCTACCTTAACGATACCTATTTCGTAAATTTTTTTCGCGCTAGGTTCACCGTAACTAACCTTGTTGAAAATTATCTTTAGTTATGCCAGATTATAGTTCAAGGTCATCATCATCTGAATGGCCTGTCCGGCAAACATATGAAGATTGGCAACGTGATCAAGGTGAGCTTGACATTGAAGAAGCAAATATTAAAGATTTGATTTCTGGTTGGGCTATGGGTGAGGGTCGCCCGTGGTTCGATTAAATTTTTATCTTTTGGAAGAATTGAATTGGTGAGTTTCTTTGTTTTACAAGCCTAGTATCAGGACTTTTCACTTTTTCAATGATTTTATCTAAGATCAAATTTTATTCTTTAGGTTGATTCCGACCGAATTGTAGAAATTGTATTATTTACGGCCTAAATCAATTCGTTATTCTATCACGAGCATAATAAACGTTTAATAATGTAGTAATATATCGTATATATGGCTCTCTGTAATTATTTTTTTTTTTTTGCATCGGACATTGATATCTTACATTTTTACATTATATTATATTATATTATTTATATACCATTTTCCCCTCCCCATTTAACAAATAATTAATTTCGCATTTTTCTTCAAATTTTTTTTTTTTTTCATATTTATATATATATATGATATAAGCACACACACATATATATATATATCAATTTTTGGTGTTCGGATGAAGGTTTCGAGGATGGATAGAATATGTATATTTTTTTTTCTTTAATAATAATTATTTTGTATCATTTTTTTTCTTTTCCCTTTTTTTTGCCCTATATTTAGACATAAAACTTTGTAAAGATTTCCATATATATATATATATATATATTATAAAAATCCTTTTTCACATTATTATATATATGTTAGTATCCTATTAATTGAATTTAAGAAATTAACAAGGGAAAGATGCGCCTTAAAATGATATAATGACGCGTAAATTATGTTTTCAATGAATCTTTACGCATCGTTATTACTTTTAAAGTCCAAATCAATTTTTATTAAGTGTCAAAAGTTCTCTTTCACACGCGTTTAAAAGATTGATACGGATAAATTATTCTTTTAAAGAAAAAATTTACATGATTACTCGAACGCGACTAATGAGTTTTATTATTATTATTATTTTATCGTTTTTTTTATTTCTTTTTCATTTTTATTTCTTTTCATGTTTTTTTTCTTTTCATTTTATTTTTCTTCATTCATTTTTCATTTTTTTTTTTCTTTCTCATTTTTTTTTCATTTTCCTTTTTTTTTCCTTTACTACAACAAAAAAACAAAAAAAAAAACAAAAAAAAAAAAAAATTACAAAAAAATTCATTTCATCATCCCTTCCTCATATAGCAAAAAAAAAACCCCCAAGTCTATATAGTTGATTTTCATATTCACATTATTTTTTTTTTTTTGTCTATTAGTTCTAAAAGTTTTTTTTTTTTTTTTGGTCAAAAATTGAAATCTTAACGGTCCCCATGATTGTAAATAAATAATATTTTTTTTTTTTTAGTTCAATGATTGTACGATTATTTTTATTTCAATATGCAAAAAGATATTTCGTTTACGTTATTTCAAAAAATAAATAAAATCAAACACCCTTCCTTAATCATCCATCATTTATTTCTCTTTTCGCACAGTTCCGAAATCAGAAACAAAAAAAAAAAAAAGAGAAAAATCTTGATTCCTAATCTTGATTCCTCATCTAACGAAGCACAAGCTAGCATTTGTTCCACCAAATCCAAAAGAATTGGTTAAAGCGGCCCTTATACCATTTCCATCAACCTTTTGAGATTTTAATGGCACATAATTAAAATCGTTGAACTCTGATGGATCACCCGATGAATGTAAATTTAATGTTGGCGGAAGAATATTCTGATTGGGTATTTTTGAAATAAAAGATGGCGATAAATGCGAATGGGGAATGGGGTAGATAAGAACAAAAAAAAAAACCTGGTTAGTATATGTGATTTTTAGTAAACAAAGGTATAAATTTTCACGCGATTATTTTCCATAATCACGTTTTTAAAATGAAATCAAACTTAAAGTTTCCAAATTCCTCCAATAAAATTCCTTCGAGATAAAAAAAAAGGGGGGGGGAATATTTTAAATAATAAAGTTCAGAAATTTTTTTTTTTTTTTTTAAGAAAAAAAAAAATCTCTCTAATTTAAAATTCTGAAATTCCGAGAAAAAATGGTTTCTGAAACAGAAAATAATGAAAATCTTGTACAAATTAAGAATCAGAATTGAGTTGCAAAAAAAAAAAAAAAAAAAAATTGATTATCATCACACCACCAGTACAAAGAAAATCTTTTCTTATTGAAATTACTATCATCATTTATCTTCGCAAGCTAACCTTAGATTTTGAGGTATCATTCCACATTTGTTAAACCACGCCAAACATTGACAAAAATTCACACACAAAATGTGTCACTGCCACTATCATTTCAATTCATTCTTCAACATTCTTTGATTAGCAAACAATATATTTTTTAACCTCACATTGCACACATATTATCTCACTTCCTGTCGTGTTCCAAAACTCTTATTATCCTTAAACCATTTCCCCTAATATTATTTGAACTTAATATCTTTTCCAATTTCGATTTTCATGATTGTCCAAAAAAAAAAAAACGTGGCACAAACTTACATTATAGATCGCCAAAATTGTAAAGATCGCTTCAACTGCCCCGGCAGCTCCTAATAAATGTCCAATCGATCCCTTAGTTGAAGATATTGCTAATTTCTTATTATCCCGAAATATTGATTTTATAGCTCGATTCTCGGCAATGTCACCTTGATTATTTATGTTTCCATTACACAAGTTAAAAACGTCTTATTTTTAGAATTCGAATACTATATTTAGAAATAATAGTTTTTTAAGGGATACCTAGTATAGTTGAAGTTGCATGTGCATTGATATAATCAATATCTTCTGGCGTTAATTTAGCATGATATAATGCTCTACGCATTGCTAATTCGGCGCCAATACCATCCCCAGGAGGGGCCGTAATATGATGAGCATCCCCTTATTACAATATATAATATATGATATATAATTTTAAGTTGACGGAACTTAATAAATCGTAAAGAATTGTTGATATAAAAAGGATGAGATGGGGTACCGGATAAACCATATCCACGCAGTTCGGCATAAATCTTTGCTCCTCGATTAATTGCGTGATTATATTCTTCGAGTACCACCATTCCGGCTCCCTCTCCTATAACAAATCCATCCCGATCTGTATCAAACGGCCTTGACGCCTGTTCGGGTCGATCATTATACTTGGTTACCAAAGACTTTGCTCTAGCATAAATAAATTGTTTTATATATATATAATGTAAATATAACATTTTCGTAAAAATAGATTTCATCCCTTATTAATCAATCCTCTCCCCCAAGAATTAATTACGCACTTTGCAAATCCTGCTATGGCTAAAGGCAATACACATGCTTCAGATCCTCCTGCTACCATAACATCCGCATCTCCAAATTGTATAAATCGACTTGCATCTCCAATCGAGTGAGCTCCTGTTGTACATGCCGTTGACGCTGCATGATTTGGACCCTTGAAATTTTCATACCCCGGATTAATAGATCCATTTGACCTCCCCGAAAAACCTCTTAAAAAAAACTTACACGAAATCCATATTTCATTGTTAAATGCCCCGCTGCCATGTTTATCAGGATCTTTGGTACAAACATAGGACTAACTTTTCTCGGTCCCTTTTCAAAGAAGGAAAGGAAGATATATTTAATAATAATATCTCTCTCCATCATAACAATGAAAGGAAAAATCTGTTATGATTTACGTAAGCGTTATACGTCATGGTGGTCGATATAACATCTTCAAGACTACCAATTCCTGATCCTATACAAACTCCCTTTAAAATTAATAAATAAATTAAAAATATTTGTAACCAAAAAAAGTATGTAAAACCATTTGTACGTACTGTTCGATTTCTCTCAGGAACAGACGTCGGTTTCCATTCTGCATCATTTAATGCTTGCTTTGCTGCACAAATGGCATATTGTGAAAATAATGCCATTCTACTTTCATCCTAATAAATAAAGAACTAGTATCAAACAATAATACTTTCAGAATATGAAGGAATGAATCTTCGTCTTTTTTTTTTTTTTTTTTTTTTTAAAAAAAAAAAATAAAGATTTAAAAAAATTTAAATAAATACAGATCAGTCAATTTAAATTTTTATTTATTTATTATAACTGAAAAATTTCCTGATAATTACCCCACGATCCAGCCACTCTTTTGAATCAAACCCACCGTTCTCATATTTACCAGGTTTAACAACACCAGCTATAGTTGAAGGTAGCTCATTAAACACCCCTTTTTCTTTTTCGTAATATGGTAAGATCATTAAATTATTTTCATCAATTCGTGTTTGTTGATTTGATTTTAAAGATATTATTCCACTTTCACCATTTATTAATTTTTTCCAAGAAAGTTTCACTCCTGTCGCTAATGGTGTTACTAAACCTAACCCTGTTACCACTACTTTACGTGTAGACATTGCTTCGTTATCTGCCGGCTGTTTGTTAAATATATAAAATGAAAAAATCTCTGATGGAAAGATTTTTTGGATCTAATCCAACGATCGACACCTATGAGATCCGTCAATTATATTTAGTAATTGAACGCGTGTTTTAAACAAGATTTAACAATGGTTTCCTAATTAGTCCGGAACGAAGTGAAGGACTATATATGTCAATAATTGACAAAAATCTCGATAAAGCAAATACCAACGTGAATTTTTTTTTTAGTTAAGATCGCTTCGGACTTAACCAAGTTATCATGAAAAAAAAAATACTTTAGTAAATAAATTAGATTAGGAATTTAGCCGGAATTAGATTTATAATTTTGCCAAATATACAGTTCCAAACCTCTATTGAAGAGGATTTAGGTTGAAAGTAATGAGACTCCATTTTTAATTAAAAGAAAATGTTGATTATTTAATTGGATATAAAAGACTATTTCTTTTATATTTATTATTCGTTTTAGGAACAAGCCTTAACATTCCTTATACTTTATTCCATAAGATTGTAACCATTGCTTCGATTCCGAATTAAATAAAATCAAAATTTTTTTTAAATTGAATTTTGATTGGTCACCAAAAAGATTTAACAATTAACATAACATAAACTTTTCCGTTGATAAAAACATTTTCTAATATTTCTCAACTAGGTTTCCACCTCACATAACATATAAACATCGGAAACATCATTGCTCTACTATTTTCGTAAAAGCATCCAAGTAACTAAAATGATAGGGTCTTAGTTTTTCATCATGGCACAAGTTATTACCTACTATTCGATAAAACATACTCGTATTTTGACACGTGATAAAAATTAAACCACGTCGGAATAGCAATTTTACGTTAAAAATTTCAATTCGATATGGGAAACTGCCGGAAAAAAATCAATTTTTACTTTTATATGTTAAATATGATTTTTAAGACAAAATCATTGTTAATTTTTCTTTTCTATTGCAAAGGTCCCATATTATATTTGTTTTAAATTTTCCAACGATAAATCGAATTCTTCCGTTAGCAGAAATCAATTTTTTGCAAAGGGCAGTAAGATCGCTCCGACGGTCCCCATTCCCTAGTGCTAACTTTGAACATATTTTGGTCCAAAAATCATATTTGACATATAAAAGTAAAATTGATTTTTTCTATTGCAAAAAGTCCCATATGATTTCTGAAGCGAATTTCCCATCGTTAGCGTAGCTTTCCAAATAGATTATTTTCTAAATGAACAAATGAATGTAAAAGACTAGGACAAAACGTTGGTTATGATGACAAAGAATTCGATATCGTCGAGGAAGAGAAGGGCGAATTTTTTTCTTTATTGTTAAACAACATAATTTCATACCCTAAGGTGGGAATTATCGGATTTGATTATAAGTTGCATCTTGCCGATCGGCCAAACGGGAAACTTGGTCCGCGTAATAAAATTTCGAATCCCGATTTAAAAAAATCTTTTCCCTCAAAAATGTATTTAAAATTATGTTTGCCACGGTCAAATTTTATCACTGTAAAAAATTCTTTAACAAATGTTAAGCCCTTTTGCTTCTCAGAATGTATTAAAGTGGTGAGTTGATAAAAAGAAACTGTTGGTAAATTTGACCTTACATAAGTGTTTTATACATTTTTTCCTTAGTCATGTCCACATGTAAGAGAATATGCTTCCAAATCCAAGAAAAGGAAAAGGGAAAAGATCATGACTGCAATAGCCATTCCCTTAGTTGATGCAGTTAATGTACTCAAGGTATAACAATAAATTTTGATATGTTTTTAATTTAAATATATTTCTTTATTAAAAGTTCTTGTTCTCTAAAATTATAATAATTAGGCGCATGAAACAACTTATCCGAATAGGACTTTAGAATTACACGTAAAAACTAAATTAGAAAAGGGAAAGGCGCCAATAAGAGGCTCTATATCTTTGCCAAAATCAATAGCTAAAAAAGTTTCATGGATGGTTTTCGCAAAGGTAAATTAACTTTGTTCATAATCGTTTATCTGTTAGAACATTTCCTCTGAAAAAAAAAATTTTTTTTTTTTTTTTAATTATAGGGTGCGAAAGCGGAAGAAGCCAAGGCTGCTGGAGCACATGTAGTTGGTGGCGAAGAATTAATCGCGGAGGTATCTTATTAATATTTTCAAAAAAAAAAATTTTTTTCTTTCAAGGAATTCGGATGATTTGTTAATTCAAAAATTAATATAAATGATAGATTACGGAAGGAACTTTCAATATTGGAAATATTGATAAATGTTTATCAACGCCAGAATTATATACATCGGTAACAAAAATTGCAAGAATTTTAGGACCAAAGATGTTAATGCCTATGGCAAAAAGAGGTACAGTTACCGATGATATTGCCGGTACTATACAAAGGATGGACGATAAACATAGTTTTAATAGTGATAAACTTGGTTGGGTTCATACTGGTAAGCTGAGACTCAACTTGGTTAAGGTTCTTCTTTAATATATGATTAATTTACTTTTTTTTTTTTTACAGGAATTGGAAAGGTTTCTTGGTCGACTAAAGAAATACAAGGTTAGTATTTTTATCCGCTTAATGATATATATAAATATGTTTCAAGGCCAAAATCTCATTTATTGCAAATACAGATAATATTCAAGTTATCTTGAGGGAGATAGATAAAATTGGTAAAGATCAAGGTATTAAGAGTAGTAAAAAAGGTATGAAGTGATTATTTTTAATAATATATATATATTTTTTTTTGCTCAAAATTTTCAAATCGTTAAATTCTAAATTTTTTTTTTTAGCTGGATTTATTGAAAAGATTGCAATAAATCCAAATATGGGACAATCTATACATTTACTTGATTTTAAAGATCTTTTGGAGACTCCTTCATTTATAAGGTGAAATGTGTATTGAAGACATTTATTTACAGACAAGATTTGGGATAAATATTATTTATTAACAAGTAAAATCAAACAAATCATTCTTAACCGTCAAGATAAAAATGTTTAAATCACTTTTGTAATAATAAAGGGTCCGAAGACTATGTACTAAACAAATAATAAATAAAAAATTTCTAGGCTATACATAATCGAGTAACATCTTCAGAGATATCATTACTATAATTACATATTTGTATCCTGTGTATATAATAAAAAATGCATATGACTTTGAATGTCTTTTGAAATCAAGAGGAAGTGGTTCTCAAATCGTTTTCGAACTCTTCAATATTCAATTTTGCCTCCTTATTATTAATATTTACATTATTTGTATCATCATAATTATCATAATCTTTGCCGCCTTCGGCATTTCCCCCTTTATTAATGATTTCAATATAATTTGATGGAAACATTCCCTGTTCACCATTTCTTAATCTGCCTCTCCACCATTGTGAAGGATTTCCCCATAAATCAGTTTTACTTAAAATGGCGATAATATCACCTTTAGCAAAACTTAATTCAACATTTGATTCACCTCTAAAATCATAAATAGCTCTACAAAAATCAAAGTTTTGTGGTTGAGAAGGATTTATTTGAGATACAGGGGCGGTAATAATTTCCGAATTATTACCAGCACCTTCAGGTGGTATACTACCATCAAATAATTGTTGTTCTTGATGCCTTCTTGAAATAACTTGAATAAACTTGTGCATTAAATATGGTACACCGAATACTGCGAGTATGAAAAATAATATAGGGCGACGAGAATATTTTGCACGTTCTTGATATTGTTGAAAATTACTCGGAGTTAATTCACCTGAATTAACTGGAGGTCTTTTTCCCGTAATCTTATACCATAAGTGTCGTATCCATCTAATTAAAGCGAATACGCTTAATACTTGTCCCAAGTAATTACGTAGATTCCCAAATTGTTCTACTACTCCGACCATTGCCATAAATGATGAATGTGTTGCAAAGAATGTAGATTCCAACATTTGTGAAAATCCACCAAATGCTCCTACTACGGATTCTATCATATGAAATCCTGCCGCAGTGTTCGCTTCCATCCTTTGTGTGAGTGACAACTCTTCAGGCATCCCCGGACCGCCCGGACCGCCCGGTCCACCCGGTCCCATCATATACCCAAACCGATTATATGGCGAACCGCCGTATGAACCATATGAACCATAAGATCCACCATATGATCCACCATATGAATTATAAGAATTATAGCCGCCGTATCGGTTATATGGAGAATATGTGGATGATCCGTAGCGACTATACGGTGTCCCATATCCTCCATATGATCCATAATTTGTATACGGACTACTATATCCTCCACTATTCGCTCCATAAACCCCACCTGTACCATATGAACCATAACCTTTTTACATTAAAAAATAAATTAGAATTAATTCAAAAGATCTATTCGAATGAAACAAAAAAAAGTCGTTAGATCATTTACTTCTATTCGCGAATCCAGAAGACTGTGTGGAAGGTCTTGCTGGAACAGCAGGAGGGATGTTAGAAGTTGATGTACCAGCTAAATTTTGTTGTGTCGTCGTATTTATTAATGGTGATCCACTGTTTGTTGTAGTCCTCGTGGCCGTTCCAGTTCTCTCCCAAGGTTTCGGTGGAGAAGGCATTACAATTACAATTGAATTTTTTATGATAAATTACAAAAAAAAAAAAATTAATTTTAAGAATGTTTGACGCCAAAATTATGTGACGACAAAAAAAAAAAAAAACTCGCTGAAATTCACGGAAAATTTCGGAAAATTTCAAGCAATCGAATAATGCTTGGCGCAGTTTACACATCTTTTATGATTGGTTAGATTAGTCTGCACAACATGTGTTATTCAACAACATCAACAACCAGCAACAACCAGATCGGCGGTTACATGGGTTACATGCAGTTGCTACCTTAACAAAATCAGCAGACTTCATCAAAAAAACTGAAGTGTTCTCTCAACGTAGGTTATTTATCGTTAATTTACTTTTTGAACACGCATAAATATCAAAAATGATGGAATATGAGGACGTTTTAACTAATCAGCCTGTTGTCATCGACAATGTATGTATTTAGTTTTGTTCAC
>CAJVPQ010000712.1:0-24084 GCA_910591825.1 Funneliformis caledonium
TTTTTGATGTATATAATTGAAATATACTCTCATCTGTAAAAACAACTCGATTCCAATCAAAATTCTTATGTTTTTTTGCCTATTGTAACCTTTTCTTTCAATGGTTTTCTTTAAGCAAATGTTTAGAAATTTCATTACTAAACTTTCTTTTAGACTTATGAAAACGTCGCCTTACTATTTCTACACTAAGTCCAACACCTCTTACTTCTATTTTTTCTTGTATTTGAATAGCTGTTATATTATATTCTTTCTCTGCCATCTTTACAATCTTGTCATCTTATTTCGCAGATGTTATATAAGGCTGCCCTGGTCTTTCAGAAATACTTAGGTCCTGATTTTCATGATATCTTTTAACCCAATAAATAGCTGTAAACTTACTACAATGTACTTATTTAGCAATAAATCTAAAACTAAACTTTGGACCAGCTAGGTGCTCACGTAAAAAGACAATTTCATATCATTTCTCTAAAGAAAATTCCATTTTTCAAGCAAAAGTTTGATGATCATCTAATTTTTTTTGTATCATTGACATTTATAAATTTATAGGTGATCATGTATTGTATTACATTATATTTCTAAAAAATTTAAGGGGTAGTTATATAATAATTTTGGATGATCTCGGGCGGTCAGATACTTATGATCGCTATTGTATATTAGCAAGAATCATTTTGAGAGATCTCAGCGAAGTGATAAATGTTATGACAGTACTAAGTCTATTCTTGAAAAAATAACTTTCTGCTATGAAGAAAAATGTCTCATTATTTTTGGAAGTAAATCCATCTATTTTTAGAACAGATAAAGAGTTAAAAATTAATTAAGGCAATAAAGAAACAATAATAATAAAATATAAATTTCACCTTTTCTATATAGTCTTTCTTTTTAATCTCATTCAATAATTTTTTTTAGCTAAGTTTACACTTTCAGATGCTATGGTATGTGTAGTACTTGCATAATTCAAAACCTTATTCAGAGAATATAATAAACTTTTTGTAATTGAAAGGTCCTTTTCTAATTTGATAAGTTTAAAATGTTTAATTGATATTTCTTGTCTGATTCTTTTTAACTGATTGTAATTATTAGAATCTGGATTCTATTATAGTCTTCTGACCTTTTGACTAATATTTATTTACTGCAACTTAAGCTATAAAATCTCTTTGCGTAAAGGTGTTAGGATATTAGTCAAATCCTTAACTTCTTTTATGAGTTTCAGCTAGTGCTTTCATATTTGAGTGATTCAAAATTGAAGTCATTAGTGTTTATTTGTGATATTAGTTTTGTCCTTCTCTTTTTTTCTTGCTTCAAAATTTGATTTGATAAATTCTTTGCTAGGCTTTGCCTTTCCTAGCAAGCGTATTGTCTATTTATTAACAAAAATTACTTTCTAATCAAATTGAAGACCTTGGGAATCCATGAATGATTGTACTTTATTTATGTTAAAAATACTTTAAAAATAGCAGATTTATTCTTTCCTACTTGATTGGAGTTAGTAATCCAGTTTGTATCATCAACTAGTATATTATATTATTTATAAAATGCATCATATACTCTAGCAGCTATAAAATGTAAAGTGCAAATGTTCTTCGATATGATTGATAATTTACGAACAAGAGAGGGAAAACCAGTAATAGTTGCAATGGCATTAGCTAGTGCAACTAGTGATGCATGTATTAGAATATAAGATTCTGGGAATTTATTGTCGTCTATACGCTATTGAATAAATGACCTAATAAAATTAACAATCTTTGCTGCTACTAACTTTTCTTTTTCTGTGAATATTGTTTCTTTGAATACAGCATGTTAGATATCATCATATGTGATAATTCAATGAATTTTTCCTAATTCTATAAGTATTCTTATAATAGACAAAAGAGCCTGAATTAGTTTCACTAACGTTTTCTAGATAATCTCAGATTCAATAACCTCTTCTTCTACTTTCACATCTTATAAACTATTATTATCATTTGCTATATAAATAGCTATATCTAGTTCATCCAACTTATCTAACTCATTTTCATTTTAAATTTCCTTATTTTGGGTTCTAATAGGCACATCCAAGATTTTTTGTAGTTTTTCTATGATTTTTTGCATAACAAAGGTTAATCAATTATTGATGACAGCTATTTCAAGTTTATTTATAAGGTAATACATTTGGTGTTTCTGATTTCGTCACCATTTGATTTGATTTTCCTGTTCTTGCTTTATCTACTTTACTTTAACTTTCCATAGTTTAATCTCTTTATAGCATATCATTCTAATTGGAGCAAGATGAATACAAATAAGAATTCAGATAATATTACATAAACTCTTGCTATATATGTCTCCCTTTCACATATTTGTAATTGATATATAGACTTCTTTCAGAAATATTTGGCAGATTGTATGATGACTTGTTATACAAGCAATAGCCAAAGATATTTCTTTTTTCAAATTAATCTCATTTTTAATTTACGCAAAGAACCTAGAGAAAATAAAATTAAAAAATTATAATACAAACCAATAACAATTATTGTATATATTCACCACATATTACAAATCTTGAAAATAAATTTGAGTAATATTTCTATTTACTTAGATTCTTTTCATACTATGTTTCTAATATAACCATAAAATAGGTTTTCAAAATGAAAAAAAGAGAAGAACTCAGCATCAATCAAGACTAGTATATTTTCTAGAATTAAAGCTATATTTACTTTTGACATGTGTTCACTGAAATTATAGTCTTGAGGAAAAATATCCGTTAAATCGAGACATCTGACAACTGGATTATTCATAAATGAAGAGATCTTTCCTGAAATGACCTGATATGTTTGGTAAAAGTTAATATAATAATAAAACACCACAATATTCTAAAACAATACAAATTTACCATATTTGTGACTTCTTGAATAATATTGTAAAAAGATTCAAATATTTAATAATTGAACTTTTGTTCAGAAACTAATTGCTATTCTATATCAGTTAAGCTGAGTTCATTTTGAATAATCTGCCATAGAGTAGTAGTAACAATATGGTAGTTGTCACTCATTATATCTTCATCTTTATTGTCTTGCTCGGTCAAGATCGTTCTAAAACTAGAATCATATGAAAGAAAAATAATGGTCAAATATTTTTCCCCTACTTCTTTTCATATTGACATTGTGTTAAGTTTTTCGATTCTTCTAAGATGATTGGATAAACCAAGTGTATCCATATTACTTGAGTCAATTATTTCATTAAGTTTCTCTAATAGTTTTTTAAGGTAACCTCGAGGTGGTGATTTCTGGTTAATATTATTTTTCTTAAAATTTTCAGTTTTTGCAGCATAGATTTCTGCCTTACTTCTTTCTCAAAGTCATTTTGAAGGCACTTTTTTGTGTAAAGTAAAAAGTAAGCAAACCATCTAAAATAAATAATAATAATAATTTATACTTATATTACTAATCGCAGCAAATTTCTTAGTCTTTCATCACTGATTGATGTATAATCTGCAGATACCTTTCATTTAGGAGAGGCTATCAAATTGACCATATTCATTTTTATTGTAAGTATTCATTTGATCCAACCTTGAATCAGTCTAAGAGAATATCATATTCCTTCTAATAATATGGAATCTATATATCTCAAAAGTACAACTATGTGATAATTTCTGCCTCTGTTTAGGTCAATTTTAATTGGTTTTCTACATATAAAGAAAACAATAATCCTAATTATGTAAAGATGAGTGATGGTGACAAGTAGGAACAATCCTTTTAGGATAATATTTCTATTAGACATGTAAAGATAAAATCTGTAAAGGGATTTGTTATTGAGATATTATGCAATTTGCTGTCCTAGAGTAGGTTATCTTCTGCAGTGAATTTGGACACTACCAGATCCTAAAAATGTAGCCATCTTATTGCTTTTCAAAGGTTTTCATTTGCAAAAGATTTGCTAAAAGCTGAATTAAATGCTTTATTTACCCTTAATATGAATTTACTGTTAGGATCTTCTGAAAATATAAGACTCTAATCATCCTTTTCACGAAAATCTAGAGCTGGCAAGGAATCTACTGTCCTTGAATATTTTGTCTATAAAATATAAGATATAAGAGTAGTTAATTAATTGCTTAACAAAAAAAATTTTTTAAAGGTTATTTGCATATCAATATACCTATTTAGCTATTTTCTCATTGCTTGATACTCTTTTTCATTTTTTATTACTTAGTAAAATACTAGTATGAGGTTCCATGAAAGTGCAAATAAAGTAAGTGATTATTTTCTAAAAATGTGAAAATTATAAAGGCTATTGTAGTATTTAGTTCTTTTATTTATATATTTATAAACAATTTTGTATTGTAAGCAGAATGTTTTAATTTAATAATCATTGAGTAAAGTGAAGAAATTGTAACAAATATTTATTTAATAATTTTAAATTAATCAGTATTACCTTAATGTCAGTGCTCTACACTTTTGCAATATCAAAATATTAAACTAAGTAAATTTCAATCAAAAAACTCTGATTAATTAAAACTACGCAATTACAATTACAAAAAAATTAAATAAAATAATAATAAAATCAGAAATTAAAAATATAATGAAGTATACAAATACGAAAAAATGTTAATAAAAAAATATATGTATCCAAAAGAATAACAATGAAAAGAAAGACTTACCCTATCTGAGAGAATGAAAAATTACCAAAGAATACTCCTAAAAAATACTTATCTTAAGACTTGCTTTGAAATTAATAAAAAAAGAAATAAAAATAAAAAAAACAAAAAAAAAAGATCGATAAATCTATTGAAATGATTTTTAGTTAGATAAAAGAAAGTAGTAAAAGGAAAAAAAAATCGAAAAAATAAAAAAATGCTCAGAATGATTTTCAGTTAGCAAATAGAATTTAAATTATTATATTAATCTATATAACTTAAATAAAAGAATGTAGTAAAAAGAAAAAAAAAAATTTTCTAAAATATTATTTCTTAAACAATAATAGATTCTATTAATTAAATTAATTAAATAAAAGTTTTTTTTAGTATAAAACTTTATTTGCAACTGAATTGAATATATCTTGAATAAAGAAATACAAAGAAATTATAGGCAAATTTATCTATAAACTGTTTAAGAAATGTTAAGCAAATAAATATAACTATAAAGTGTTAATAATATTACTTTGTAGGAAATTTTAGTATATTTGTAACTTTGAATTATTTCTTTAATATTCAAGTTATTTTGTAAGATATCAAAAGAAGTTTTGAAAAACCAAAAAATATATTTTGTTTTCATCAATAAATTTTTTTTTAACATTAGTTAGAGCTCTGAACAGGTCAGTTCAGGTCAAGTTAATCAAGTTACCTGAACTGAGAGGATCAAGTCAGGTCAAACAAAAATTTAACTTGATTTAAATTTTCATTTGATCTGACCTGACCTGATCAAATTATAAAACATTATTTTTGAACGATAAAACCATTATTCTTGAATAATAAAACTATCATTCTTAAATGATAAAACATTGTTCTTAAACAATAATGAATCATTCTAATTAAATGATAAAACATCATTCTCAAATGATAAAACTATTGTTCAAGAATAATATAATCATTATTCTAATTGAATGATAAAACATCATTTTAGAATGATAAAAACTATTGTTTTTGAATGATAAATCATTATTTTAATTGAACGATAAAACATCATTCTTGAACAATAAAACTATTATTCTTGAATGATAAATTATCATTCTCGAGTAATAAAGAATCATTCTAATTAAACAATAAAATATCATTTTTGAATGATAAAATCATTATTTTTGAACAATAAATCATCATTTTTGAATGATAAAATTATCATTCTCAAATGATAAAACCATTGTTCTTGAATAAAAAAAATTATTGTTCTTAAACGATAAATCATTATTTTTAAATGATAAAATCATCATTCTCAAACAATAATGAATCATTCTAATTGAATGATAAAACTATCATTCTTGAATGATAAATCATTATTTTTGAATGATAAAATCATCATTCTTGAACAATAATAAATCATTCTAATTAAACGATAAAACATCATTCACAAATAATAAAATTATCATTTTTGAATGATAAAATCATTGTTCTTGAACGATAAATTATTATTCTAATTGAATGATAAAATTATCATCTCAAATGATAATGAATCATTCTAATTGAATGATAAAATTATTGTTCTTGAACAATAAAATCATCATTCTTAAATGATAAATTATCATTCTAATTGAATAATAAATATTGTTTAAGAATGAAAATAAATCGTTTTAATTAAACGATAAAACTATCATTCTTAAACAATAAAATCATCATTCTTAAACAATAAAATCATCATTCTTGAATGATAAAATTATCATTCTCGAATGATAATGAATTGTCTTAATTGAATAATAAAATATTGTTCTTGAACAAAAATGAAATCGTTCTAATTGAACGATAAAACATTATCCTTAAATGATAAAACATCATTCTTGAACAATAAAACCATCATTCTTGAATAATAATGAAATCATTCTAATTGAATGATAAAACATCATTCTTGAATGATAAAACCATCATTTTCAGATAATAAAACTATCATTCTCAGATGATAATGAATCATTTTAATTGAATGATAAAACTATCATTCTTAGACGATAAATCATCATTCTTAGATGATAAAACATCATTTTTAAATGATAAAACTATTATTTAAAAATGATAACAAATCATTCTAATTGAACAATAAAACATCATTCAAGAATAATGATTAGTTAATCTGAATTTTGTCAGATCAGGTTAGATCAGTTTGACCTGTTGACTTGACTTGACATTAACCTGAAAATCTACTAACCTGATCTGAATTTTCTGATCAGATCAGATCAGGTAAACAGGTTAATCTGACCTGATTCGAAGCTCTAATATTAATAAATTAAAATAGTAATGATATCACATATTTAAAATTTATGTAATATTTTAAATATAGTTAGTAAATATAAGTATTTTTGTGTTAAACAATTACATTTTGACATTAATTCTTACTTTAAAATTCATTTTTTATAAAAAAGAAGTGATTGGTAAAGTGATTGATACCGTGATAAAATAGAAAGCTAACTATACTTCTCACATATTGAAACTTATTAAATAGAAAAATTATTCTCTTGTGAATCGTGACTGAGTATAACTGAAGATAAATTTTGACTGAGCAAAATGGTTATGTTATTTTTAGTATAGTTTACAATTTACTATCCTAATATATGAACCTTCTAATCACCTTATTTATATATTTTCAGAATCAATATGCATATTAGATTAATTAAATAAAATATTGATTTTAAAAAAGATCTAGACTAAATAAATACATATATCTATTTTTTATATTTTTTTTTGATAAAAAAAAGAACAAACGAAAGCATAAATGAAAGCATAAATAAAGGACAATAGAGAAAATCTACTGTATAGTACTTGTATAAAATAAATAATAAAAAAATATTTTATTTTATTTTTTTTTTCTTTAACTAAAAATCTCGTCTATAAAAAGCTTCTACACGTTTCTTAACAAATGAAAAAATGTGCAATAATATGACAGGTGTTATCACAGATATGAATCATCTATCTAAGTCACATTTTTTATCAGAGGGTTACTGAATGATGTAGATATTAGTAAGTAGACTCATTACTTTAAAATATATAGAAATAATTGCTATAGTATCCAATTTCTGTTACAAAACTTTTTCACCTTTACTGCCTATAAGATATAGGGATTAACATTATCAAAAGCATTACTTGCCTTAAACAGTAACATTTTTTCTTTTGGCCAAGCCTACGTTACTTTTAGCAGGTATCCTATTTAGAATATCATTAAGGTATTCCACTTTGACCCATCAGCGTTTATGATTGACCAGTATATAGTTGTGAATTACCAAAGGCTAAATGACATGATATTAACAAATCTATATTAAGAGACTATTGAAAGGTAATCCTTTATTGGTTTCTTGCTTATGTTTATCTTGACATTATTTTTTATGAATTTAATCATTATTTGATATTATGTTTCACAATTAACTGTTAGTAACAAAACGCATTCCTGTTAAAAGGATAATTAGCGAAAAAACTTATTAGTAACTTTTTTCTTTTGCATTATTACTTTATTTGTATCATGTACTGATAACCTGTAATACTATAATGTCATTACATCACCTTTGATCAATTTTTTTAGCAACCTGTTAAACTGTTAACATTACATCTGTTGTATCATTATAACATTACATAAAACAAAAATTAATGATCACGTGATATGGGTATTAGAGAATCAAATGTATTAGTTAGTTTTATAATCATTTTTTATTACATTGTATAAATTTTGAGCAAGATATTTTTGTATCACCTAAAATAGACTTTATACAGACTAGAATCAACTGAAATCTGTGGTGTTCAATTTTATAAATGCCTGCTTTATATAATAAAATATGTAAAAAAAATGCGATAAATTTTGTAAAATATGCAATATTTTTTATTATTTTATATTTACTTGATTTTAGTAAATTTTGATCATCAACATAAAAATTTTTTTATATTCTGGATTCAAGTCTACATTCAGTTGCTGAAACCATTTTTTAAGAAAAAATAAAAATTATATTGATCATTGGTTATTCTATATAGACCATTTAGATTATACTTTATCTAGACTTTTATACAAATTACAAACGCTGATCAGCATCAACTCAATTATTGAGCAGACATCTTTGAGTCAAATAGCATAAAATTATATAATCCTTCGCTACACTCTGGATTAATTATTTCAATTTTATGAATAATTCTTTTATGATTAGTATTAGTTAGATTGTATTCATCAGTTATATATCATTATAAAAGGCAAAGATACCTTTAGGTTTTAAAACGTGAAATACTTGGTCATAAACTTCTTCTAACTTTGAAGCATGACATGTTACTTTAATGGCATATACTGTATCTAAAGAATTATCTTCAAATGACATTTCTATAAATTCACCTTTAAGAAAAATTTTGTTTAATTTTCTAACCTCATATTAACTGCTGATTTCATTGCATGACAAATTTGATAATAATTATTATTTAAACTAGTAATATGAGCTTCAGTGAATTAACAAATTTTACACATAAGTCTACCTTTAATGAATGAAAAATAGTTAAAAAAATAAAATAAATAACAATTCCTTTTTTTAAAAATGATATTTACCAATATTACAACTAACATTCAATACGCTTAATATTTAAATACATAACTAAATATTGCTCATAATGTATAATGGCCTGATAAAAGTTTTCTCAGGAATAAAATCAGCAGAAATGAAAGCTTTTACCAAACCATTTTATGAATTGATAAATGTAAAGAACTTTAACTAATTTACCATAATATTGCTTTTATTATTAATTTTGTTAAATTTCTTTTCATAGAATACCTCATAAAAATTAGTAACAATATTACAATAAGAATTAGTATAATTAAAACTAGCTTCTTTATTTTTTCACTTTCTGACATCTCATATAATTATTAACACAAATAAATCACAACGTTTAAGATAATAGTATATTATACAAAATTTTATTTTTTTTTGTTAAGAAGAAAAGAAAAAAATAAAATTCTATATTGACAATTTATTTTGATTATCTGTGAACCATTTTTATCTGTAGTATCTGTAGTCAGTGATATACATTTTTGATGTTCCAGAGATTTGTTATCCCAGCTATATGTCCCAGCTATGTATTCCAACCTGTTCCATACTATGTTCCAAATGTCCTATCTGTCCCATTTATGTCCCATCAGTGTTCTATCAATGTCTTATGATAACACTGTCTATAGTATAATATGTTAAGTTTATTACATTTTGTACTGGATTTTTTATAAAAAATGTATGTTAAGAATTGCCTGATCTTATGATCATATAAAATTTGACTTTTTTTGTATGATTCACAAAAGTTTGTCATAACTGCATAACTTATACAAAATCTATTTTTCAGATTTTTGAAACTAAAGGCTACCAAACTGGAAATTTTTATGTGTTTGTTAACATTCTTAACTCAAAAAATAGTTTAAAATATACAAAAAGTTATAAATTCTAGCTTTAGAATTGCGAATTCTTACCTTTTATTATGTATTTATTAAAATAAAACAAATTAAATAGAATAAGTTTTAATATAAACTTATTTTTTTTACTAAGAAAATTTTTGAAGTTTTTGCATAAAAAATGAGCTGTATTAATTGAAGTTCTTATATTTATATATATAAGTAAAATGTCTCCTAAATAGTTTAAAACTTTGTTTTTTTTTTCTAACAGAATTTTTGGATCAGTAATTAAGTGAAAATATTTTATTTAGTTTTATTTTTTTTTTTATTATAATCATAAAAAATAACTAACACTAAATTTACCTTTGTAGAATAGTTTAAATCCTTGAAAACTTGAGTTAAAATTGGATAAGAGGTAAGTTCTAATGAAGATTTAAAATTAAATTAATATTAGTATTTTTTATAATTAAAAAAATCTAACTTACCTTTGTAAACTGGTCTGAATCCTTAAAGTATTAAATCAAGATAAGTTCTACAGAATTTTTAGTATTTTTTTATTTTATTTTTATTTTTATTTTTAAAAAATAAAAATTAATATAACTTACCTTTATAAATTAATCTAGAATTTACAAATCTTAGAATTTTGGATTGGAGGTAAGTCTTGATAGAGTAAAATATTTAATTAGTTTTTTTCTTTTTTTTATAATCATAAAAAAAAAACTAACACTAAACTTATCTTTGTAAAATAATCTAAATCACATCTCTATTTGTAAGAACTTACCTCTAAATTCTAAGGCTTGAAGAACAGAACCTACAAAATGTAAGCATTAGTTAATTACATTTTTTTCCTTTTTATTTTTTTTTTAAAAAAAATTAATCTCTCACCCTTCTCTCCCTCCATAGAAACTAACTTCGACTTCAAGTCTTAAAAAAACTCTAGACTTAAACGAACCCAAACTTGAGGTAAATGATGGTTTTGGGTGGATATTTTTCAATTGAAAATATTTATTAACATTTTTTTCTCTATTTTTAGGATGTTAGACTTGAAGTAAAATGGGTGACTTAGGATGATGTAAAATAATTTGTTAGTTATTCTTTTATAAAAAACTAATATTTATTAATTTTGTAGGACTCTTAAAGCTTTGGATAAGAATCAAATTAAGAGTAAACATATTTGAAGAAATTTGTTAATAGTTTTTTTTAATTTAAAAATAAAACTAACTAAATATTTAATAAGATAATACAGATCATTAAAACATTTCAGGAGGGACCGTCCCAAATAAGGAGAACAGTTACACAATTTAAATTTTTTTTTATACATTTTACAGTACATTTTTGATGCTCTTTGCGCAACTTTTCTCTGCTATAAAACGTGACAAATGCATTAAGCAAAATTTGAATATTTGCACTACTCTGCAATATATTTCTTTAATTTCCATTAATTCCACGCCTTTATATTGTTATTAGCTGTTAAAAATATGTCTGAAATGAAGAAATATACAGAATGTCAAACTGTTGAGTCAGCTAAATTTCGTTCATTAAAGGGAGAAAAATAGAAGGAAGTTGAAAATAATAATTTAGCAAAGGTAACATGGAATAAAAGTATTCTCTTATATAACATATGCTATATGTATTTTGTAGAAAATTCTTTAAAAAAAGGCTGTAAGAAAGTAAAAACCATGGATGAACAAATTACAGGTGAAAATATTATGACTGAGGAGATAAGTATGAAGGTTGACTTTGCAGGAGCTATTAGGGCAATGGCAAAGATACTTTACAATAGAGAACATTTTAAGAAAGAAAAATCCATATATTCGTTCGATGAAATATGAAGGATATTTCAAGAAATCAAACTGAGTTTGAAGGATTTTTTTGACCAGCTCTATTTGGCAACTTGATCACTTGAAAGTAACGAACAAATGATGGACCGTATGAAAAAATTGATGTTTTTTATATGTTATCTTCTAGCATCACTAAATAATACAAAAATTAACTCTTTTAAATTCGATCTTGAATTTTATTTAGATTCAGTAGGTACGAGTAATGAAGGCCTGAATATAATGGCTAATGGCGTGTCTACAACATCGAGATCGATAGATTGAAAAAAAATATCTGATATGCATGGAGAATATGTAGAGAAGGCTCTTGCAAAACATTCAGAGAATTCGTTTGTTCTGAATATAGACGATTATCATAATATTCATGTTCAGAGATGACCTGATACTACCAGTATATCTTAGATGACACATATGATAACAATTATGGTGAATCTGTGTCTAATTTCTACAATATTGCGAAGTGGAGTAATTAATCTAAAGATCGTTGATGCTGAATTGATCACTAGGTATCTTGAAGAACGATTCATCGTAAATCTCAGAGTTTCATATTATGATCATAGGTGAAATAGTGTAGGAGTAAATTCCCCTGATAATGAGGTTATTGACAGCTTGATGATTCACAGTTACAATAATAGACTAGTGGAAAAAGAGGGTGGTCAGCATATAAGAAACGCTATCCTCATCGATTTTGTTGAAAATGGTTTAAAAGGCATAGGAAAATATATGAAAGCTCTTCAAATCGTATATGACCAAGAGCAGATGCAAGAGTACCTTTCCAATCACGCTATTCCTATTGTTGCAGATTGACCTAGACAGTTCTATATTCGTAAGGCTATTACGCAATGCCTTCTCGTTAACAATGAAACTGTTCCTCATTTTGTTATATCCTTTTTGCCCATGATGTGTCCTCTACATATATTGCTAAATGGTCGTGAGCTCATTTTTCTACAAAACTCTTTTTTTTTCAATAACATTTACAAAGGCATATTTAGTGTAAACAAGGAACTTAGTAAAAAACTACGTCTTGAAGAATCGACTTAATTCTTTATATCGTGCACATAACGTAATTTGATATATCAGAGGTTGTTTATTTGAAAATTGGGTTTACAAGCAAAAATATAGAGTTTTTATATTTAACAGATCTACTAAGTAACTTAGTTCCCTTGGTCCTTGACGTTTACGTAGTATACCATCGAAGAGGCAATTGGCCTACTTATAAAGAAGCTTGTATGCAGTGCTAGAGTAATCTGTTCCTTCAGTTTGATAGGAGAATTGCAAACGTGTCTCTTTAATGTTTTTCTCTGATGTTTTTTATTGGATGGAGACTAATCATCCAATCTTTGATATGATTACTAATAATCTTGCTTCTCTAAGTGATTGTCCTGTTGAACTTGTTTACAGCATTATACGATGACGTATCGCTAAGTTTTCTATGGTTCAACAACTGCAGAAAGAAGCATATTTCATCTTCTAGCAGTGGAACAAAAATGAATTTAGGCAATATTTTATAAATGCTATTAAATATCCATATACGCTGAAGCAATTAAATAATCTTTCCCAGAAGTATGCTATACAACTTTTGAATATCTTTACGAAAATTTACCAAGCGTGTCATATACATCCTTCAGTTATTAAATCATCATCCAATGGTATTAATACATATAAATTGCCTTCTTTAGGTTATGATGTGACCGATCATCACCTTTTGCAGAGTTTCGTTACTTCTAAGAAACTAAATATACCATTCTTTGTGATTATTTGTATTGTGAATATAATGGCTATTTGATTGATGGTGATACTATGTGAAGTCAATCTTACTGCGTCACAAAGATTGATGAATAATTAATGTTATTAACTTCTTTAGCATTTTTAACTTAGTCAACATTTTTATTTAATTTATTTTATTCTTATATTTTATTATTATTATTTATTAAATTATTATCATCGTTAAATTATAATTTATCTTTTATATTTACTTTATCGTTATAAAATAGTTTAGCGTTAGATAGCAATTTTTTATAATTGTATTTTTGTATAAATAGGATAGAAATTTGTCCTTGTAAAAGGGCAGAGATAACAATGTAAACTCAATAGTTTGAGTTTAAGACTTAGAATCCAAGGTTAAGGATTGCTAAGCATACAAATCTCTACAATAAAGAAATCTCTTTTTAAACTACACATTTAAAAATTCTTCAACGTGTCAATTGTGTTTATCATATTTACAAGTTGTTAAAGTTATTTTACTCGTCTAAAGTATAAACCTAAGGTTGATTGTGATAGGACTTATTCCATAGTAACTTAGTAGTTTCTCGTATGTTACTCCCTGTATTAAGTCATAGTTACCCTAAGTTTAACGGTTAATCGTAGGGTTAACAAATTGGTGATTCCTGCCAGGAAAATAAATTTTTAAAACATCTAATTCCAAAAATATTTCTCTGAGTAAATTAAGACAATTATACAAGATGATTCACTGAATTAAAATGCAAATTTAAAATTTAAATTACGTGATATATTATGCGATATGGTATCATTTGATGAAATATCTAAAAAAGGAAATACAAATAAAATCTTGAGTAAAGTAAATCCTATAATTGAATTAGAATTTAATCCTTGGATAGATCATGTAAGAGAAAAAG
Source organism: Funneliformis caledonium (assembly GCA_910591825.1). Taxonomy (NCBI): domain Eukaryota; kingdom Fungi; phylum Glomeromycota; class Glomeromycetes; order Glomerales; family Glomeraceae; genus Funneliformis; species Funneliformis caledonium. The sequence continues at coordinate 14,485 of CAJVPQ010000712.1, forward strand.
AATCTCCAAATGAATTAGAAGAAAAGAATAACCTAACACCATATTCTATTAAAATCTTTCTAAATAATGAAAGTCAAAAATTAGTTAAAGCAATAAAAGAATTTGAAGCATTAAGAAAAATGTTGATATTTAGTTACAATTCTATCAAATAGTAGCAAATAGTTTTGAATGTTCAAAAGTGTTGCGTTTCTTTTGTCAGTCACTGTATATATTTCATTTTAAACAAATTACTAGATGCTAAGATAATTAAAACTGAAGAAATACTATTTTATTATTATTATTATTGGATTATTAATTAATAGACAATATTTTAGTTTTTAAGTATTATAGAAAAGGTTACCACTGAGCCTAAGTAAAAGTGAGAGTTTTGGGTTTTTTACTCATTTCATAGAAAAATGAGAGAGATTAAAAAGGGTTTTTAAATAAGCAAATGATTGTGAATACCAGATACCAGTAGGAGGAAAAATACTCTAAGGTTTTAAAGTCTGAGGAGTAAAATCATTATACTAAAGAATTGGAAAAAGGTTTATCATATAGCCTGTAAATAATGTGAAAGTATTAGAATACCTCAAATGGTAAGATATTCCGCCAAAGGTTTTCAGAAAGAAATAGATTATAGTTTTTATAAATTTATCAACAATTTTGAATTTAGAAATTTTATCTAAAGAAAAGATTTTTAAACACGTGAAATGATAACATTTAACAAATTATAGTAAAGATGTAAAGAAAAATTTTATTAAATTAATAATGATCATATGATATCAGAAAAGTTTATAAGAGTGAAAGTGAAAGTGTCAACAACGTGATTGGCAGCTCTTAAAATAATATTAGATAATTTAAAAGGCAAAACGCAACAATGTGCAAAAATTTATTGAATAATCTGAGAAATATAAATTTTGAAATGCATAAAACGAGGAAAAACAGAAAATGAAAAAAAGTAAAATCTAACATAAAAGATTAGAAATATGTTGATATCTTGAATTCTACTTTCTTGACGATTCACTTCTCGAAGGATGAGTAACTTTTCTATACGCTTCTTCAAGTGAATGAATCCTATTCTCTTGACGAACCAAAAGAGAAGAAATATTAGTTAGTTTATTTTTTAAATGTTCACATTCAGCAGAAAGTTCAGCATTTTGATTTGAAGAAATAGATAATTGTTTTCTTAATGCAGAGTTTTCTTGACAAATTTCTTGGACTTCTTGACGAGACCCTGTAGCCTGAATAGAGGAAGAGCGCATATTAGAAATGTGAAGTTGGGCATCTTCGACCAGCAAGTACCAGTTCACGCAAAGGTTAGCTTAATGAACCCAACGATGTTCCAAATGGCTACATATCGATACAGGACAATAGAGGCTGTAATAACCAGTTCTAAGTAAGGAAAACTCACGTCATAAAAATTTATAGTATAGTGAAAAAAGCAAAAAGTTAATATGCTGCAGTCATATTAAATGAGATCGAATGTACTGTCACAGTTCACACTAGTGATAAGCATGCATATAACCATCTACTCTAGCTAGGCCAGTGCAGAGCATACATTTTTCCATCGCCTTCTAATTTAGAACTATTCTTAAGCACACCCAGGCTCACCTTGACAAATTCTATCACACTTGCGTTCTCTTTGACGATATAATGCTTTACATTTATTAGAAGGAGATCTTTTCTTATTAACGCGTATCATATTTTTTTTATAAAAATTTAAAATTTTGCAATAATTTTGGAAAGAAAATGAAAAATTTGTGGAAAATAGGAGGAATTCTTAGATAAATATTTATACCTGAAAGAAGTGGCTATGAAAGAAATTCTAAAATTCTCAAGACCGTGAGAATTATTTTCTTACCGAAAAATAAACAAAAATCCATTGGATTATATTGGATGATAATCATTACATGAAAATTTATGAAATAAAAACCTGTTTAAAATTGGCGTAGTTGATCAACATTACTAAAATTAGATGATCACACAATATTTACATAGCACATTTTTGATCGATATTTTTTTTATTTAGTATAAAATTTAGGAAATTTTCGTAAGCTGCATAATTTTAAGAGTTTGACAAAATGTATGTATGAGAATCAAAGAATATGAAAATGTTATTTTTCCTGAAAAAGAAACTACTTGCAATATTTATGTAGTTTATGCATTAAGGAAAGTTAAATGACATAATCAGTTGATCAAAAGTTAATTTTAGATTTGTGTTCAATAATTTTCTCGTAGTAGATTTCTTAAATATTAGATTTCAATGAACTTTCTTGATATAGAAAAAGATTAAGCATATCATGAATGAAGATCAGATTAATATATCAAGCCATTAAGTATATAGTTTTATTTACAAATGATCGACAAATATACAACCCAGCCACAATTACCAGCCCAACCCAGTGAACCAACAGCGAAGAAAAATCCTAAGAAAAAGACCAAGTAAAAATAAAAATCCCAACCATCACTTAGACCACCCAACTGAAGTCAATACCTGACCTTCCCACAAGTTTTTGTAAAATAACCACTGTTCCAGAAACGCCTCTTTTTAACGAAAGTTTTCAACTTCTAATGTATTTATTCTTTGTCACAACGATTCTTCGCGAGTATTTTGATCGGCTACAAGATATGCCAGTCTATCTGCCATAAGCAACCTCTTTCTTTCTTCTTCTTGCACTTGAGTTTGCAAGGTTGCAAACTGTTTGTGAACTTTAGTTCTTTGTTGCGAACGGAAAGCTTTCATACGTTCGATTTTCTTTTGAACATCATTTTGTGAACGATTATTAGAAGGCATTTTGTTGATATTTAATAAGTAAAAGAAAATTTGAATTTGAATTTGAATAATTAGATCAATATGCGTAGAATTTTACTATTTAAGAAAAATAATTTATCACGTGACCTTAGTTAGAAGATTCTTTAAAATCAAGCTATTTATATAGAATTTTGAATCCCATAATTCTAAAAATCAACAAATTTTAACCTTATATAACGTTAGAAAAACCTATGTTTGTAAGGTTGATTATGGATAGCATGAATACAGCATACTTTCCTTTAATAGGTTGCACGTGAATATGGCATGCATTCTGCAAAATTCTTTTTGCAAATTTTACAAAAATAACTCTTAGGACGATTTATAATCTCAAATCTCAAGAGTTTAAGAACTTAGTTGACGAAGCTTTGCAGGAGTTGCAAATTTAAAGAAGGAAATTGATACCATGTGAAGTCAATCTTACTGCATCACAAAGATTGATGAATGATTAACGTTATTAACTTCTTTAGCATTTTTAACTTAGTCAACATTTTTATTTAATTTATTTTATTCTTATATTTTATTATTATTATTTATTAAATTATTATCATCGTTAAATTATAATTTATCTTTTATATTTACTTTATCATTATAAAATAGTTTAATATTAGATAGCAATTTCTTATAATTGTATTTTTATATAAATAGGATAGAAATTTGTCCTTGTAAAAGGGTAGAGATAACAGTGTAAACTCAATAGTTCGAGTTTAAGACTTAGAATCTAAGGTTAAGGATTGCTAAGCATACAAATCTCTACAATAAAGGAATCTCTTTTTAAACTACACATTTAAAAATCCTTCAACGTGTCAATTGTGTTTATCATATTTACAAGTTGTTAAAGTTAATTTACTCATCTAAAGTATAAACCTAAGGTTGATTGTGATAGGACTTATTCCATAGTAACTTAGTAGTTTCTCGCACGTTACTTCCTATTATTAAGTCATAGTTGCCCTAAGTTCAACGGTTAAGTGTAGGGTTAACAATGGTATCGTTCTCGCATGTGGCATGGTTACCATAATCATTGTCTACAAAGATGCCAATTTAAATGTTTGATATGTTTAAGGTATCTTCAAGACTAAAGATGGCGCCTCAATTAGTTGTAACAGGTGACAAATAAGCATCACAATGTTGTAACGAATTGCAACATTATTAAAATTTAAGTTGCAACAGGTGACAAATAAGTGTCATAATGTTGCAACATCATCTTTATTCAAGACGAAGTCAAGAAAAATGTTGATGCTCTAATAACTAGTTTTATAAAAAAATCAGGTGAACAAGAATCTGTTGAAGAAGATACTGGAAAAGATGCAATCGAAGGAGATTTGAATGATGTAGATGAGGTGAAAGATGATATAAAAGTAGAAAATTTGTTAGAACACGCAAAAGAATTATTTATAAATTTGTAAAATTTTTATATATTTATACATTTTTTAAATCACATTTTAGTATTTTATTATTACATTATTATGATCACAATTCAAATAGTTAATTAAATAAATATCTTAAAAGATTTAATTTCTTGATTAATTAAAATTTCTAATTTTATAACTTTTTAAATCATGTGATTTTATTACAAAAATTGCAATTTTGATTGGTTGATCGATGCATCATCTCCTTACCAGATTTGGAAATTTTGTATAATCGAAGACTGTCCCTCCTGGATTAAAATATTGAACTGAATTATTTAATTTATTTATTTATTTTTTTAAGAAAAAAAATTTATTTCATATTAATACTTAGAGTTAAAATTAGAGTTAGAATTTTAAGAATTTTTTGTTTTATATTTTATAATAATTTAATTCAAATTTTTTTTTGATTGGAGAGTATAATTAATAATTTTAAGCTTATTTATTACTTTTATATTTAAATAATCTTATCTTTATTATTTTAATTTAAAAGATTTTATTTTATTAAAATAATTTATCTATTATTTTTTAATAAAATTTTATTGATTTATTATATTTTAATAAATATTTTTACATATTTTATCAAACACAATAAAAATCAAGGGTAGTTATTTATAGCTTAGGATCTAACGTATTCTCTCCCTTACGAGTTTTAACTTGCTAAATTCAAATTAAATTATTTTGATTGTATTAATATGTTAGTTTTACTAAGTTACTAAATTAGGGTTTAAAGCAACTACATTCAAACAATACTGATAACTTAATGAAATTTAATTGATAGTTCTGTAATTGTAATTTAATTCACATTTTTTTCCTAAATAATAATTACTACCTCTACGTGGTGTTTAGGATCAACAGTTATAGATTATTTTATATTTAGCTAAATGCAAATACTATATTGTATTAAAAAATTTTATTATTTTATATCATGCATTGCATTACATATTATTCGTTATATTACATTATTTGTTTTATATTATGCATTACATTACATTTATTTATTATTTTAAAGTATTTTATTATCTATTTAAAATTACTTACAGTATCTTTTATTATTTTATATTTTTAAATAAAAAATTCAAAATTCAAAAATCAAAATTCATTATGTCTAAATAATTATCTCAATAAATACATATACGTCAAAATAAAGCTCTTAAGAATATAGATGATATAGATAATATAAATAAAATAGATAATTTAGATAATTTAAATAAAATTAATAATTTAATTTATTTGTTTGATCTAACAAAATATAGAATATAAGGTTAAACAAAAGAATTATCTACTTCAGAAAAATTTCATTATATAAATCAATTTTAGGGTCATATTAATCTTCATCTAGAAGATTATATATTATCAAAAATATAAAAAAAAAATGTAATATTTCTTTAAAAGATTTATTAATTTCAACATTAATTGAAGAAATAATACCTAAAGAAATATCTGAAATTCCTTTAAAATATTTAAGTTTAATTGATAATATAATAAAAATAAAATAATTAATGATAATGATAAAGATGAAGATGATGATGAAGATGATAATAATGATAATAAAGATGATGATGAAGTTGATGATGAAGAAGATAATGAAGATGATGTTAAAGATGATGATGAAAATGATAATGATAATAAAGATGATGAAGATGATTTAATAATAATATTATTATTAATAAAAAATCATAAAAATCTTTTGGTAAATGGTTAGGTTTAAAAAAACTAATTAAAAAGAAAACAATCAGAAAATTTATTAAAAATAAATGGATAAGACTTTAAAAAAATCAAAAAAATCAAAAAATAGTATTTAATATTAATACTATTAATAAAAATATTATATCTAAATCATTAATTGGATTAGCAAATCAAAATAATAATATATTAAATAAATTAAAAAATTATTATTATTTAACTAAATCTAAATGTATTGTAGATCAAAATAATCAAACATTAATACATTTAGAAAATATTAATAATAATATTATTATTTTACAAGCAACAAAACTGTCAATGATTATTATTTTTATACTTTAGATAATCCATTTCATAGAAGTGAATCTTTTTGGAAAGATATGACAGAACATTTTGAAGTTTATAGAAAATATACTAGTTTTTCTTATATTAGTGTAGATATGGCAAGTAGTCATAATATAAACTATTTAAAATATATAAATAAGTTAATTATTGCTCTCAAACTATTATTAAATTGTGTTAATCAATTTGTCAAAGAGCATTATAATAATTTATACATAAAATTAAGCAATTTTTCTTGAAGTCCATTTGCATTAAGGTCTTTTGAAATTTTTCATTGATTGCTATTAATTTAATACAATAAGTGATTTTTATTAGGATAAAAATAATGAAGAAAATTGTTTTTGTATTTTAATTGCTTTTAGGAGATTATGAAGGAAGTAAATTATGCTTTCTTCAACTTAACATTATAATACCTTTAAAATTAAGACAAATTTTAGCATTTTATTCTCATTTATTATTACATGATAATTATATATTAAGTAAAAGCATTAGACATAGTATTATCTATCATTTATATAAAGTTTATCAGAATTTTCTATTATTAAAATCAATAATGAAGGAAATAATTCTTCTAAAGATAATATATAAAAACTATTTAAAGCTTCTAAAAATTTGTCAATAAAAAAATTTAATAATCCAAAAAGATTTCAAACTAAAATAAAATTATCTAAAGATAAAAGAAGATCTAATATTAGTAAGTAATATTTTAAATATTATTATATAAAAATTAAAATAATTTAATTTAATAATAATTTTTTTTTTAGATTTAAAAAGAGCTAAACTTGGTTTAAAAGTAAAAGATAATGGGAATGTAACATAACCAAAACCAGACCCATTACATTATTCGAAACTGCACGTAAAGGCCTCGTCAAGATCATCACTAATAGACTCTCCCAAATATTAGCCAACCACAATATTCTCAAGGGAGAAAATTTCGCTGGACTGCCAGGAGGATTAATGGAACCACCTATAAAAATTATCAATATGTTATTAGAGGATGCTATTGAGAATAATAAAGAAATTTGGATTCTACTGCAAGACCTGTTTAAGGCTTATGATCGCGTAGATTTGTCTTACCTTCATCTCGCACTAAGTAGAATCAAAGTCCCTAAGTTAGCTACTGATCTCATCATAAACCTCTTCACCTCAAGGAAAAATGCTGTATTTACTGCACAGGGAACCACTGACTTATACGATGTCAAGATAGGTATTGATCAAGAAGAAGTTATTTCTTCTTTAGTGTGGTGTATCTACCTGGATCCCTTACTCTGCGAAGTAGGCTCCTTAAACAAAGGATATACAATTGATCATACTTGATTTTCTGATATCACCTTCATGAATACCAGCACTATATCAGCCTCCATTTCATCATTTGCGTTTATGGACGATACAAACTGGATGGCCAGTTCCAAACAAGATCTAGAAGAAATTTTACACGTTGCAGATGAATTTTATAATCTCACCAGATCTGCACTCAACAAAGACAGATCGAAACTGTTGACGACCTGCCATGTTGATGTCCTACCTTTTTCTATCAAATTTGGCTTAACCACTATCGATATCACCCCTGAAGAAGAGTCAGTACAGTTCCTAGGTGTGTGGATTAATAGTCAGAGAGCTCAATCATTTGTCAAGAAGCAGCTCGCGTTTGATGTGAACTGCTTCGTCACCTCTATGAAATATAAACTATTAACTGACAAACAACTATCATATATCATTAATATGGTTTTGTGTCCCCTGCTAGAGTATCGTATGCAGCTGACACCCCTTTCAAAAAATGAATGTCATAAAATTTTTGCTCCTATACATTCCCTTTTCAAACATAAAAATAAATTCGCCCTTACTCTTCCCAACACTCTTTTGAACTTCAAACAATTCTATAATTTAAGCGACCTCTGGTTACTGCAAATCAAATCCCTTTCAACTGCTCTTATTTACCAATTTAATAACTCATCCCTTTATAAGAACATCTCTCTAATTAATCTTTACTAATTACAATCACGCAATATTCTTGTTTCATCCTCCCTAAATTATTGGCCACATTTTTTTAACAAAAGTTTACATAAAAACTTGATTGGTGTCTCCCTTTTCCTTATCAATTCTTCATCCATAAAACTTTCCATTAATGTTTTCCCTCTCCTCACGAATAAAATTACTGGAGGCACCCAACCCATCTCAAAAATCTTTTCTAGTAGTTTACTGAAATGATATAACAAAATTCTCACTAACCATAACTTATATTTTTTAGATTAACTAATCTCCTCCTCAGGTCATCATTTAATTACTACTTCTGATTTCCTTCTCAGGGATTTTGACCACCAGTCAAAAAGATTTGATTTATCTGATTTTTTCTATAGATTAGATAACATTATTTTAGAAAGTCACGTACATAGATTGATCAAACCAGAATTCAGACTAGCTTCCCCTTTACCATATTACAAAACCATTTCTCAAGTGCTTACCTTAAGTAGCCAAACAAAAGAAATAGTATCAACCTGGAACACAATGCTCAATGGTCCAATCTTCAGAAAAATCATAGCCAATGTCTCAAACAGTAGCCATCTCATTTGTTACCATTTCATCCACAACATCAACTATAATAATATTTGTCAGCTTGTCAAATGTTCTGGTTGTCCTCTCAGCAGGCAGACTGTTTCATCTGGGCGTTGTATCATTAGTATTCCTAATGCCATAGCTTACTTAGTTCAGATCATTCTTAAACAATTACATACTGTTAAGAATCAACCCAAACAATCATTTAGGGAAATCTCTCATATCACCAATGCGATCTTTCACAACTCATACAACGACCCTTCTCCAGCACTTCTGCTCACGGATAACATTATTGACCTTCTTATTCAACCATCAATGCATTCACCTGAACTTAAACATTTGCAATCAACCTTTATCGGTGCAACAGCCTTAACATTTTACACGGATGGCTCCTTAATAGGACCTCGGACGGACAGCTGTAAAATGGGATTCAGTTGGATTTGCTTACACTCTGACAACGGTCCGTTCACGTTCAAAGCCTCACTCGCAAACTGGCCCTCTTCTACGCGAGCTAAAATATATGCTCTCCTCACTGCCCTTATAGTATCTCCAAACAACGCAGTGGTGGACGTCTATCTAAATTAGGGTTGGAAAGGTCCGTCCTAGTTCAGTCCTGGTCTTATAACTTGCAAGTCCCATCATCAGGACTTGTAACCTAGTCTTTAATAACTGGTTTTGTAACTGGTTCAAAACTGGGTTTAGGACCTGTTTCTAAACAGATAATTGTGACCTTCAATTCATTATAGCTATAATAATACAATTTATTCATCGAAGAAGCAGAGTTTAAATGATTATAAATTCAATGTTTAAACAAATAAATTTAAA
>CAJVPQ010000713.1:0-24079 GCA_910591825.1 Funneliformis caledonium
ATACTCAGGATAACCTTCTGGACGCATTTGGACCACCTACTTGAATTTGTGCCAAAAAGCCCAAAATACAACTACTAATATATCATTTATAAAATTAAAATTTATTTTAAATATATCTTTTAATTAGCTAAAACCTAAATAAAATTTTAAATAAATTACAAGTTAAAATCTTAATTTTTAAATTTCTTATATTAGATTATATTTATTAAATAATAATTTATATTTATATAAGTTAAATATAAATTTTTTATAAATTATTTTTAGAATTTAAAAATATAATAACTGAAATATTTAAATTTAATTAAATTTATTGTAATAAAGTTGATAAATTTGTAATTTAAAGTTTAAAATTAATTAAATCAGTTTAAAATAATAACAAATATTTTGATAAATATAATAATTAATGAAAAATATGGTTTATTTAATTTTAAATAGTTTTAGATAGGTTTTAAATATGTTTTAAAAATAAAATATTTAAAAATATCATCATTAATAGTAATAATTAATTAATTATTTATTATTATTACTATGAATATTATTGCTAATAATAAAGATGTGATAAATAAGCATCGCATTACATAGTTGTAACTAGTTATGACATTATTAAAAATTGAGTTGCAAATGTTGACAAATAAGCTTAAGCATTATAGGGTTGTAACTAGTTATTATACCATCTTTAACTAGAGTATTAATAAAACTAGGTAACAGAAACGACGATTCAGAGAAGAATCACGTGATATATAGTATTGCGTCACTAGTGTGTACCGTGTTTGAATCATACTACCCATGTTTATCATCATAAGACAGGTTCAATCAACAAGATCAATAAGCCATTTAAGTCTAAAATGCAACAAAAGGGAGCCATTAAAGACAAAATGAAAGGCAAATTCTTTAAGAAAATTTCAAATTTGCACGACGTAATATGTTAAATTTTGTCATTAGGTAAAGCAGCAGGAAATCTATAAAGCACTCGAGTGCAAAAACGCGTTCAATTTCAAGAGTTTATAGACGTAATGCGGCGAAAATGGGACAATAAAAGAAGAGAAAAGAGGTGCTGAAAACGAACAGATTTTTGAAGGAAGGCATGGAATTCCTAAAAATTGCGGTATTTGTGATTTTTATTTATATAAATGATAATTGTTAGCAAATGGAAAAAGTTTCACTTAGTTATATTAACTATTTCTTTGATGAAAAATTCATTCCGCAGATCAAATTCAGATAGATTCATTATGATATTAGATATTTTTGATTTTAACTAAATATATATTTTTTTATAGGATGACTTAGCACTCAACTTACTAAACAAACTTGCAGAACTTGGTGATTTTCAATTGAACAGGTCCGAGGGATTTAATAAAAAAAAAAAAAGGCGGTTTATCGCGTCTTTTATATAATTTAATATAATTTTACGCGTAAAATTATTCAATTATTTGCTAGATCACTGTTTCTGGAAAAAGAGACAATGATAACGATTCGGTAACATTCGATTTTTATATTACTTGGCATTTGATACTATAGTTATTCTATGTCAAATATTATCTGTATCATAAGGGTATTATTAATTATGTACCTTTTTTTTTTCTTTTTTTAAAAAATTTAAAGACCCACTTATTTCATTGTAGATTCAGGTTAAGCCCGTACAATTAACAACCAAATATGGACGTACGGGACATATTAAAGAAAGTTTGGGTACACATGGATATATGAAATGTGTATTTGATTCACCTATCATACTGTGATGGATGAATTTATACAAACGGGTTTTTCCTTTATGGAACACAACTACGCTATAGAAAGGAGGATTAAATCATCATCGAACGGTTAATGATAAGAATGCGAAGACTGACGATTTTGAAATGGAGATGTTATATATAATGACAATTTGATTTTCACTAAGCATAAAAAAAAAAAAATTTAAATATTGCCATTAATTGATAGGAATTTTTTTTTTTTGCTTGCTAAACTATAAAACTATTCAATTATTTAAAAATATATATATACATTTTTTAAAAAATTAAATAAATAAAAATGAAATTTTAAATTTATGTCGAAATTTAAAAGATTTACTCTAAATTTTCTTCTCTATTACCAAGTCTAGAAATTTTAACATAAGCATCAGTACCATAACCGTCCATAGTAAACAGCGTTAATCCACCACCCCAATATTCAGCATAAACCTTACTCATGGGTAATCCAATGCCTAAATGTAAAGTAGGAGGGATGATCGATTGTTCGTATTCTTGTACCTTAGCAGCCATTTGAGGTACTTTAACAAAATTTTCAAATTTATTATTTAAAGTTGGAGTAGAAGCAAATGACCATATATGAGGATAAATCTCATCAGAAATTCCACCTCCTTGATCCGATATTCTAAAGTATAAATCTGTAGGACCTGAGCTAATCGTTACAGAAATCGGAGGATATATTGATGAGGGATCCTTACTAATATCAGGAGATTTTAAACGTTCAAGTTTTTGAAATTGTTGTAAAAGTTCAGGTGGTTCAGAAACATGTTTTAAAGAAGGAGAAAATTTCAACATAACACCACGTATAGAATTATTTAATAATTCATAAAGCATATATTCAATATGATCTGGTATGTAAGCAAAGGTGGTGTCCACATGACCGTCCACAAGAACCTGAGGAGGTTCAATGTTGTAAATCGTTCTACAAACATTTCTCGTCATATTTGCACACCTTTGAACAATTTCGCCGGATTTGCATTGAGTAGATACGATTCCAATATATCCATCATGTCCATCTTGTCCATAAACATAACCGGGATCATTCCAATTTTCAGTTAGGGCAATTTGCTGTTCGGCCAAAACTCTTCTAGAAATTCTTGATCTTAACATTGTATTCATAAATCTGTCAAGTTGATCAGGATGCAAATGTTGAGAACATTCTGATATACCCAAAGCCAATTGAGGAATGACGACCAAATGTTCCTTTAATAATCCCTTAACGGTATCACAATATTCATCATTTTCATCCAAATTCGTTATTGTTGGAAATTTTCTTAATTTTTCAAACGCTGACCAATATAAATCATATACCATCGCAATATGAGGATTTGTACCCACGATAAAAGGTAAATTCTGAAAATCCCTTATCCTATGCGCCAACCTAATTGGTAGCTCCGTTCTAACATAATTACCACTTTTCAATAATCTATCTTCTGTAAGGTTACGTCCGAATACAACAAGTTGTCGTAATGTAATCGTATTTACTGATTGGGAAACATATTGATCAAGGATTCGATTTTTATAAAATTGTTGCGGAGAATATGCTCGCGATTGCACCGTGGATTTTATTGCTTTTGAAGGAGATGATGATGACGACGAGGAAGATGATGGTGACGATAAAGTAGGTGGAAGTGGTGGAGGTGGTGCAGTTGAATTGGATAATACTGTCCTTATTTTATGATGTAATGATGTGAATTGGATTGTCTCTGCTTTATTTATTGATGATGTTGATAAAGTACTTTGGAAAAATGAGTTCGGTGAGGAAAAATAAGGAAAAGGTCGAATACGAGATTTATATCTAAACGAATGGTTTACTTGACGTGACCAATGCAAATTCAACCGTTGAACTCTAGGCACCATAATAATTCACGGATATTAAAAGAAAGATGATAAAAAAAATGGGACACAAATTTAATTTTTTTAAATGTACCGAGGAAAAAAAAACTTTGATTTTGAAAATAGTAGGTAGGTATTTATATAATTTTTTATATGGTTAGGATTCACATGATCTTTGATCTAAAAAAAAAATTTTTACCTTTTATATTTATTTATTTATTTGATAAGATGGAGATTAAAAATGACTCATCGTTTCCGTGTCAAGTTTTGGATTTTTTTTTATCACAAATAGTGAACTATACCAAAGTTGGCTTTATTCTCATCATTTTACATAAGTTTTTTGTATTAATAACAAAAATTAAAGAATTTAAGGATTGGAATAATCCAAATAACAAAATAAGTTATTAAGATCTCGCGAATGGGTTTTTAAATTTTTAAAAAAAAAAAAAATTAAATTTTTTAGATTTGTGTTGGCAATAAAATTTAATAATATGATAAAGAAATTTTACTAATCTAATTATTTAAAAATCTTTTTACCAGAGTCGAAATTTTTATTTTATGTACGATGTTATAAAAATATTAAAAAAAAATTCGGTTAACATTATTATGAATTTAAAATATGAAAGCTAAAACTACCTTTTATTTAGAGATTCCAATTATAAATTAATAACTAAATCTATATATTCTACAAGAAAGATCAATGACAATGAAAATCAAAAACCTCAAAACCACCATCTTTCTCGAAATTTTTTTTTTTTTTTTTTTAAAAAAAAGGTGGGTGCAGGTAAAAATTAATAAAAGGAACCACCATTAAAGAATTGCTGCGTTAATGGGTCATTTGTAATTTGTGGAGGAAATTTCGTGATCAATCTCAAAAAAAATTTATTCGTTCGTTTAAGATTTTCATATATCCTCTTCTTCCTAATTTTTGATACGCTTAATAGATTTGAAAACATTCTTTTTGGTGTTATACGTATGTGTAAATAATAATTTTATAATTTTATAATTAAAGATTAATTGTTATTTATATTTATATGTGAAAAAAAAAAAAAAAAAAAATCCAATTTTTTTTTTTTGATATAGTTAGAATTCGTACATCGATAATAATAGGGTTGTTCCTTTTTCATATTGTATTCGTATTCCTTCAATGCGATTAATCTATATAATAGTGTTAGAATGTTGTCTTTGTTTTTTTTTTAAAAAAAAAAAAAAAATATTTTGATGATCATGTTTGCATTTGTTTGGCATTAGGTAAATGAATGTGAAATGATTTCCTAACAATGTCGTCTTATCATATTATCATTATTTATTTAAAAAAAAAAAAATAAGTAAATAAAAAAAATCATGATTGATGAATAACTGACATCATAATCTGCTAAAATAATTTTGAATCATATTCTGTTACAAATGGATGTTCGTTCAGTTCATTATACAAACTCATTTCATTTGTTCACTGTTTTCCCAGCAAGATAATGATTTGACCTATTTCGAACGCCAACGCTCTCATCATAGATAAAATCAAGACAAATTACAATGAAATTTTGAATTATAAAATTTCGTAATATTTAGATCAATTCGGATGTGATTGATAATTTCTATTACAATATAAATACATTTTCCCAGCCATTTGACCGTGTGCCATTCATTGATGGTTTGATAATTTGCAAATGAAAAGTTCAAATAAATAGATGTAATTGAAGATTGTCAATCGGTCACACAAAGAATGAAAAAAGGATTCACGATCTCGAGATGAATTCACAAATTTGATAAATTTTTCTATGGCATTGTTTATAAGGTTTGTTCAGTAAAACAATCCTTAAAAAGAAAAAAAAAAAAAAAAAAAAAAAAAAAAAGTAAAATAAAATAAATGATTGAAAAGTGATGCCAGCTAATTACAACACATATCTTCTTGAATGTGGTTAATATATATCCTATCCTCTTTTCTGTCTTTTTTTCCGTGATGAATAAAATATTATCATTATTCTGCAAGAGCAAACAAACACCTTTAACCTTTAGAAGTAAGTCGAATAAACTCTTCCTTTCTACCACGGACTCAAATACTTGAATCGCGTTGCCAACACAAGTCTTAGCATTTTCTGTAATTCACGTTTTTGAGTTTTGAGAGTACAAGTAAAAAAAAATCTTGAGAATAATTTTTGCATTTCATTATTAGTCATTTGATATTACAAATAAAATGATTTATGGTATGAAACCATAATCTAACAAATATAAAAATTTGAAACTGATTTATTAGAATCGTGTTCACGCTCGGCTTATGAACCAAGTAAAGTCTAGCATTTTGGAATTATATATTTCCTTTAATCATGCGGAAAGCTATACTTACTTACTGTACAGTATGTGAGATATCCCAAACATCACACTTGGCTAGATTTCAAGAACAGGTGAACTGAAAGAATTTCCATTCTTACAGGGAGGAGAGGGGGACAAATAAGTCTACATCAAAGAAAAGTAACTAGACTATTTAGAATGTAAATAAATATATATACATACACCTTTATACAATAAATGTTATCACACTTTTCTTCACGTAACCTTTTATATCATCTTCTAAAGCATTCATATTCAGTGACATATTCCCATCATAGATAGAGATAATATCGTCTTTTGCTAAAGTCTTCCATTTAAAAATCATTTAAGATTTGCATATTAGAAGCGACTGTTATAGCAGGAATTATGTTCAAAATAATATCAGATGTTCGAGCCCCATATAAACAATCTTTGATTTCTTCTTTTTTCGAAATCTAATAAATTAAAATTTAAAATCATCCAATCGCAGTTCAATTTGAATTTGCTACGCCAACCATGTTCTCAATTTATTGGTGTCCGGTTTGAAACAAGTCTCTTTTTTAAGGTTATGATTGTCGAAATCTTATTTTATAGAATTTTTTATCAGAAAATTATAAACTCAATTGATAAACTTTATTTTTACTCAACTTTTTAATATATCAAAAGACCAAACCTACATCGAACAAGGCTTTTTGTTTTTCCCTATTGCACTTGAAGAAGATTTAGAGATAATTAACGAACATGCGGTGAGTCTTGCATGAAATTGCTTAACGTTGATCTTTTCTTGGTTGGTAAAATTGCTTGTATGAACATGTTATTTTGTTTATTTATTTCTCTCTAGAATGGTAAAAAGAAAGGGTTACGCATATTCGTGAAAACAGACAAAGAAAAAAGTGAAGTAAATCTCGGAAAGAGATCCCAAATTAAGATCACTATTGATGCAATGGGTGACATCAATGGAACCTCATAACTAATACGTGTGTAAATTCTTAATGTCATCAAGTTAATTGTTGCTTTTTCGTTGAGATTAATAATAGCCGTCAATTGTGTTCTTGTCAAATGTAACCATGTAGCGTGTGTTATGCGTCAAATATTTGCTAATTAGTAATATTTCTATTACGTAATAAATAAGTGATTTTTTTTTGGTTATTGTTGATCCTTGTTTCAGGAATATCATGGGATTTTGCAAACATACATCAGATCTAATGAGATGAATTATGTCAAATATTTGGTAATAAAATTATAAATCGCTTTTTAAAACTCTTTGGAATAAACATTAGAAATCAATTTTTTCGATGGTTTCATCCCCGACAAGTGAGATGAAAACTTATATGCAAGCTAATACATGAATAAATTTATTTCATTTTTATTTTTTATTTTTATTGACATCATGTAATAATCTTTAATCATTATTAACTTTTTTTTTTTGTTCCCTGAGATAAAAAATTAATTTTATGTACCGCACATCCCAACATATAGTCTGACGGAAGGATTTTTAAGGTTAAATTAAAAAAATGTATTTAATTAAATGATTGTCCATAAATTAATCTCGGTTAAATTTTTTTATCAATGGACTGAAGACTAAACTGTATATAGTAAGCGAATCATTAACGCAAATCCAATTATTACGTTATTACGTTATTCGAGTTCAACGCGATTTTTTTTTTTTTTTTTTTTATCGCGTTTTATGATAAATCATTTACGAAGAGGGTGTGCATTTCTTTTATTTCATTATCAAGATGTGTTAATGGAGAAATCAATTACGTCGAGTTATTATTGTCATTGGAGTCTTTTGTTTGATTACCATTAAAGTCGAAAAAAAAAAAAAAATTAATATAACAAACGAACACAAGATGTAGTTATAAACAACTTTAACCTTTGTAATGCTGATTATTGTATCGCGTTAATTATGAAGTGACTCTTTATTTTGTTTTATTTTATTTATTTGCCTGGAAAAATATAAATTTGGTCGAAAGTTATTACCTTTTACATAATGACAAACAAATTAAAAACGTGCATTTAATTAAATGCAGGATAATACGGCAGCTGGTCCATGATTACTTAATGGAGAATTTCATCCGATGTTAATTAACCTTGTGTAAGCTTCTAATTTGGTATTAGATGAATGATCCCCTCGTTTGAAGACAATATAGTAATGGAAAGGGTCCTCCTTGATTTATCTTTGGTCAGAGAAAAATAAAAAATTTTTTTTTTATCGAATCCAGTC
Source organism: Funneliformis caledonium (assembly GCA_910591825.1). Lineage (NCBI taxonomy): Eukaryota > Fungi > Glomeromycota > Glomeromycetes > Glomerales > Glomeraceae > Funneliformis > Funneliformis caledonium. Next base: position 8,116 of record CAJVPQ010000713.1, read on the forward strand.
CCGAAATGACCTTTTTTTTGGATGATTAAGACGATAATGATGATCGGCTTCGCTGTGATCTAGTTAAAAAATATTTAAAATACTTTAAAGTATTCGCAACGAAGGTTTCTTTTCTTTTTTTTTTTTTTACCATACCTTTTATTCGATTAACCGAACGAACGACCTGTTCCAAACTTTTTAATAAAATTCATCCTTTATTGCGGATTATTTTCTTTTGAAGATTTTTTTTTTTCCTGCCAAATGCTTTTTTCGTGTTGCGTAAGTAAAATATATTTAGTTTTGATATCCTTTGCGATACATTAAGATTATTAATTTGTACTATGATTTAATGTATTTTGCTGAGTCAAAAAAATTTGCTTCCACGCTAGTTTCATAATTTCCGATAATTTTTTTCTCGGTGCAGATTGTTGATTAATTTGTATAAAAGCGAACTCCTTAATTTAGGAAGAGTTGGTGACACATCTTGGTAGTTCTAATTATCACCATCACAATATAACTAATCTTTTTTTAGTAAATTCAATAAATAAAATTATTTATATATATAACTGTACAAAAACTCTTCTTTTTTTTAAAAATAATAACCGTTCATTGTTTGTTAAATAATATCAATTTTAATTTAAAAAAAAATATAACGTGAATATAATAATATATATATATTGTTATCGTTCATTTTAAAATTAACCGTCAGTTATAAATTAACCTTCGTATAAATAAAGTAATTCAAAAATATTGTATAAATATAAGGCTTTTCTTTTTCTCTTTTTTTTTTTTTTTTTTTCACTAGATTCCAATCTTCTCAGAAAAATCTAAGTTTCATATTAAGAGTTTCCTCACCTTATTTCAAACTACATCTCTTAAACTTAAGCACCCTTTTTTTTAAAAAAAAAAAAAATAAAAAAAAAAAACATAAAATAAAATAAATTCTAAAAAATTTCGATAATCATGACTACTCATAACTTTTCGATAGAAGACTTAGCAATGTCATTAATTGATAGACTGGATAGAAGAAATATTTTTCCACCATTGTATAATAACCCGGAAACATTTATTCCCTCATCCGACAATTTAACGAAATTATCGTTCCGACGACCAAAACGGTGTCCAAACGCCTTCTTGCTTTGTAGAAAAAACGTTCATGAAGAATCAAACCGTAAAGGAACTTCCAACATGCGTGTGATAAGTAAGGTTACCAGCATTTTATGGAAAAACGCTTTGCCTGAAGAAAAAGATGTTTATAAAAAGTTGGCCGATCACGTTTACGAGATTCATTACAGAAGGATTTCTACAATTTATAAAAAGTTTACCACATCCTCCTCCTCTTTGAAAGAGGAAGGATCACCTTCCTATAGCCCTTATTCTTTACCTCTACGACTATCGACAGCAACGGCACCCTCAACAAGCACACCTTTACAAAGTACACATTTAGAAGGAACTTCATTAACTCCTCCTACTTATTCTTCAACTCCTTCCCCCTCGCCTTCTCCTCCTCTTCCTTCAATATATCAGACCACCGCTCCCACTTTTAATTTTGATATAATAGACAATTACTTTCTCTCGAATCATCAGACAACAAATAATAATGCCTGTATTGATTTTAATCCTTACCCGGAATTTCAAGGGCAGGTTGTTTCTCCTCAAAATGATCAATATTACTTTTATAATAACGTTTTTGACACACCACCAAATTTTGCCAGCTTGTATTAAATTCATTTTTTTTTCTGTTAAATCTCTTCATTTATTCTTTATCTCTTCATTTCTTCTATGGATCTACGTTTATTTTCTCTTACTGTGATTCCATTTTTGCTTTCTTCAATAAAAATAAAAAAAAAAATTTCAATATAAAATTCTCGCGTGTCGGGTTATTTTTTTCTTAAGTGATACGAGCGTTAACTAATGTGTGATGATAATGCGGTGATACTTTATCCGTGAATAACATTATATTAAAAATTATGTGGATCTCAAGAAACATAGTCTCTTTTTATTTGTTGCTCCGTAAATGTTTTGAAAATAAATTACCATATTTGAACATCTAGTCCTTTGTTGCATGATGAATGCAAAATAATTTTCACTTATTTCTGGGAAATAACTTTTTCCTTTGGATAATTCCTTTTTCCTTTTAGGATTTTTTTTTAAATCTAGGTCAATCAAATACACCTTTTTCTAACTCGGCATTGAATTGGCTTAGTTAGGAGTTAATAATTTTTGGTAATTCATGCCAGGAAGAATTAATTAAGACGGGATTAAAAAAAAAAAAATTTCCATTTTTTATTTTTTTCATAACGGGGATTGGCTCTTTTGGGGGGCTAAAAATAGGATTGACATACAGTAAAAACAATGGATATGAATGTGATTATGTCATCATATGAAAATTTAATGTATTACCGAATATTTGGGATGATGTTTATGTAATGAATTCAGATAAAAATAAAGCGATGTAAAAGGGGTTCAATTAAAATAAAAAATATTTCATCATTCACATCAATTTTAAGCAATGTCATTGAACCAATTGGTTTCGTTGTATGATTTGAAATCATGACATTTTTATTACAACGTTCAATTGAATTTTTTTTTTTTTTAAAAAAAAAAAATATTAAAAAACAAAGGGAAAACATTTGAAATTTACCGTCAAACATTTCGTGACACATCTTCAAATATACAATCCTTCTTTTGGTTGCAATGGAAGCTTTTTCCTACTTGTTTCTAAAAAAAAATAAATATATATGATGCTATGTCGTGACATGACGATGATATCACGTTGCTAATTAGGTATGAATTGCGTGTCTTTTTTTATTTTATTATTATTATTATTAATATTAAGTATTGTTCAGATTATTTTTTTTGTATTATTAATTGACGACAAATGTAGAAAACCATTTCCTTTTTAACGTAAGCGCTTTTATGTTTATTTCCTTTTTTTTTTAATCAAAAGATGTTTGGAATGTAAGAAGTTTCTTTAGAAAATGATTTGAAACAATCAGAATCTTTCAACCCATTTGCCATACGCGTTTTGTAATGATTTAGAAATTCAAGGACAAAGAATACCCGTTATTTCTATTATTAATTAAAGTAAGTGTATAAAGTGCTAAACAAATAAAATGTAAATAAATAAATATTATATGGCACATGTGAACATATTATGTGTATTATTTATTTTATGTGAAAAGGACTTTATTTTATTTATTTTTATTGTTTATAGATTATATATTATGTAATTTTCCTACGCATTCATCAAATAATTCATTAAATGCCGATTTGTAATACTTCTATTTGATTGAGATCTTCGTACATGGATGGATATTGTATGTGCGTTTAGTGGATACACGGCTTGACCATTCATTATTATTTTTTAGTTTTTTAGTGTCAAATATTTTTGGATCATCGAAAACACGATCCGAACGCAAAATTTGATGCATCTATTTCCGCTGCGTGGTTTGTCGCTTTAATATGATTTACTCTTCCGCGATGTATCGTTTTATGAATTTATTTCGTCTTACTTTTTTTTTTTTTTTCAAGACGTTTTTTTGGATAAAGGTGAAGTTTATTAATCTTTTTAATCTTTGTCAATTTATCAGAATTACATACGTCTCGATATTAATATTAAAATTTTGTCAATAGACTTCACACAAAGGGGATTTATTTTGGGGATTACAAAAGTTCTTTAAAAGTGATTTATACTATATCAAAAGGTTCATAGGTCAATTTCTTAGCAAGAATCCATATTAATGTAACATGCAAGTAATATTTATTTATTTATTTATTTTTTTAAAAAGAAAAAAGAATGAAATTTTGAATCTTCGATTAAAAGTAGACCTGGGCTGGTAGATAAGAGTGTAACCTTGCTATTGTAATTGGAAGGGTTGTTTTGTAATTGAGGTTCTATTCATTTACCCTTTTTTTTTACTATTAGAAAGAAATTATAGGAACCCAGGTCCTCGAGCAAGTTCGCCATTTTTTTTTATAAAAAAATATGAATTTTGAAGGAACTTTTTTTTTTTTTTTTAAAAAAAAAAAGGGGGATGTGATGTTCCTTCCAAGATTCGTATGTTAGGCTGTCGGTGAACCAATATTTCGATAATAGGTCATATTGAATAATGAAGAACTTTAAAGTTAAATATTCCAAATTTTTATTATTTTTATTTTTTTAATTTTTCCGTTACGAAATTACAAATAAATAAAGAAACAACCCGTTAACAAGTGGGCTCCTTTCCTTTTTCATTATCATAACCATGAGCTCGTATAATGATAAGGACGATGATTGAACAAATAAGGCTACATGCTGATAACATAATAGCGGGACCGGTTTGATAATCTATGATACCGGGAAAAGAACGAAGACAAACTACATCAAAGATTATCAAGATTTTTGAAGTGCTAATTATAAAACCTAAATTAAGGGTGATCGTTGTAAGGATTAAAAAGTTAGTCATTGAATAAAATAAGATGTCAACTTTTTGAACTTTTTGATTGATCATTAATAATATCAAAGTTATAAAATCAATAACAGCAGCGGCTAGGATGGGGTAAGCTAAATTACGACCGAATTTCACGAAAGCTTCTAATATCTTTCGAAGAGCCTCAAATGAGTTAAGTTCATCTTTTCCGTCCCGTTTTTCTATTTCTCCCGATTGGTCTTTATCGAAATTTGGTACTAAAAAAAAAAAAAAAATTTGAACAAATTTTAGAAATTTCACAGAAAATGAATGATTATCCTCACCTTTCATACAGTTTATATCACCATCGACACAAAAGTAATCGAAAAGGGAGAATTTTACAGTTTGCATGCCGGTGATATTTTTATTTAAGGTGAATTGACTTATATAAACACCTCTAGTTAATGCGCCAATCAATATGGAAATGTACAATATTAAGGACAAGGAAGTTACAAATATAGAGACGTATCTCCACATATCTTTATGTTGAAATAATTTGGTAAGGTTCGCAATCATCTTGTTCTCTGACATATTTTGTGTATTTTATATATATATATTTTTTATAGTGAAGGAATTTTCTTTTTTTACAGTCCGGCTGTAATCTATTTGTACAAAGGAATGGAATATCGTAACAATTAAGGAAAAAAAAATAAAAAAATAAAAAAATAAAAAAATGGAATACGGTATTTTTTGTAATTTTTTTCTTTTTGGGTAAAGTCCAATCCATGATGAATTTATAAGAAAATTCGAGAGTTTCATGTTGAAGATCCTTACTTTTATGCGCAGCTTCATTGTATCCCGAAATGTTTAATTACTTACCTAAACAAGCTAAACAAGGGAAACAACTTGTTTCTGGAAAACAATACAATGAATTTCACGGGACAATGTATGCGACATTTTATACAATCCCAACCTAAAGATTTTCAAACATAAAGATCAATTGATAAGGGTCCAATTTATTTTTGGTGTACATTCTCGGATTTAAAATGAAACTATTACATGTTAAGACTAATCAAAAGTATAAGCAACCAAACTGCCTTTACTATCCATCTCAAATTTCAAATTTAGAATTCGGCTACTAGCTAATAAAGAGATAGTATCCAAGCATGACGTATTTTTTTACACTTTCATTTTCATATCAAAAATTGCAGGAAGTTCGTCTATGAAAATCAGCATATTTTAAAATATTTTTTTTTTATTAAAAAAAATAAAAATAAAAAAAAAAATAAAACATGTTGAAAGAAATTAAACCTTATTTTGGAGCAATTGAGCAAATAAAGTTCTTTTGGATACCTTGGGAAGATTGATTCTTGGCAGAAGGTGTGGAAGCAAACTGCACTGTTACTACTGCTTGCTGTTTTGCAAATAATAATTATTATGTAGAACGGTATAGTATAGAACGGTACATAGGGAAGTCAAATAAGTAGTAAAACAGAGTGAGATATTAATATATGAATCAAGATGAATTATTAAATAATTAGATCTCGTAAAATGTAGAATTTTATTTATCCATTTCTGAACTGATTAACTTGTGCTTTTCTTCCTTCAATAATCGAAACATTCTTTTCATTTCTATCCTATTTACTATATTATTATTTGTTATTTGTTATTCCTCCTATCATTTTTACAATTTGAATACTTATTACTTTTTAAATTTTTAAAGATGGACTTTACAACCATTTGCAAATAATTACTATTTCATTTTTATACTTTGGTTTTTTGTATAAACTTAATTAAATTTTAAAGCTTATATTTTGATTTAATTTTCTTTCTAATATATAACGCAAACCATTAATTTAACTACATATTATTACTAATATATTATGATAAATTAGCTAGGAATTCTTAAAAGATTGCAAAACTTATAGAACGAGGTAAACTGATTTTAAAACCTTTCAAGTAATTATGCTGCTGATGCGTAATAAATCATGTGACTGAAATTTCTGTACCAAAAATCACAATCATACAAACGCAAGCATACACAAACCAAAATGCTTTATTATGGTATTTTTTTTTTAATGCACTGAACACATCATATATGAAGGAGCACCACCTTAGCAAAAAAAGACCACATTCGTAACTAAAAACTATATCGCAAAGACACCGAATAAACCTAAATAAGTTTTTCAGTCAATCACTAGCATTATCATATTCAAAGTAATTAAGTTACAACAAATTCTTTTTATCCTCAATAAAAATTTTAACCATAAATAATTTATATAACAATCCACAGATTGGATCATTAAGCAACAAAGTTTGCAAGCTTTTGCAATCTTAAATTTCTGGTTAACATTCAATGAATGAATAATTCATCCGGAAAAGAAAAGATGACCTCAAGAAGATTATACAAGCTGTATAAGTCCAATACTCTTGTTGGCAGGATAACCGAGATATTATTTTTTTTCTGCAAGGTAGTCCACGGCCAACAATGAATGCTGTTGAGATGGAACGATTGTATCCTACAAATAGGAAAATTATAGGTTATATTTTTCAGAAGCATTTAAAGCAAAATTGCAACAGGAAGGGCAAATTTACCTTCGGTTTGGAAACCAACCACTTTGAGTTCCTTAGCAAGCTTAATATCGCATGTTTCATAATCTTCAAGATGGTTGTTGAGTGCGTCAACCATGCACCGACCAAGTTTAATTATTTCCCCCTGCACTTTTTCTGCGAAGGTTCGACATCAGAGTCCTCCGCATCTACATCTTCATAGCTCCTCTTAAAGGTAACGACTTCCAAAGGAACGGAAGGAGTCGCTGTAACATTCCCGCTGGGAGGCAAAATAAACTTTCGAAGTAACTCGGAGTGACCGAGTTCTTCGACGATCTTCTGGGCGTCTTCATATGGAACCCTATCATTACAAAAAGTGTTAAATGATAATTAACTTTTAAAATATTCGATCTTATTATAAGAACTTACCAGTCACCCTGATAAGTTGCATAACCTCCTTGTAAGGATGCAGCACGGAAGTCGTTTTCTTCGAAGTCACTCTGAGATGTTTTACAAACTTTCTTTTTAACCGCTCTCAGATTGATATTGTTATTGTCCGAAGTATGGTTTTCAATATAGCGCCAGACTGAATTTAAGTGCACATATCCGGTACTTGTGCTCCATCTGAGGAATGGCTTGTACCAAACCTCACTAATGGTGGGCTTTTCATTTTTTTTGCGCTTCATCGAAACGCTGAAGGCTAAAAAAAAAATTAGTGAAAATCTATGTGAGAAACTTGTTGAAAAAAATTTTTGAACATATTCAACTTAAAACTATAGCTAATCTAACTTATTAAAATTGATATCGCATTGAAATATTTAAATTAAACAATATTCAATATTGAAAATTTTTATAAAGTTGGAAATAAATTACTCATTTACAAATCAATGCAGATGATATTTTATTAAGATATTTTATACGAATAGATTTTATTTTTTTTTTTTCCTTTTTTTCTATTATATAAATCTATACGTGATTCTTTTATAAATGAAATTCTAATTACCTCTTCCAGCGGTAGGCTGTTCCTCACCTACTTCAAATTTCTCTTTATCAATACCGGGGAGAGGGAGCCACTCGACGTTGCTTTCTGCAAAAATTATCGCCTGCATTCTTTCGTTATGTTCTTTCTTGTCTACAACATGAATTGCAGGGGTTGCAGGTACAACTACTTTCGCCTTTCCTTTGTTATTGTTGGTAATCATCGTCATCGTCGCCAGTGAAGTTGCCTTTTTTTCTCGACGATTTGCAGTATCGCCACGATTCTTAATCTATTCCAAAAGTTAAATTTGCTATAACTTAAATATTTATTAAAATAATTTAATGATATCCAATACATTCATTTAACTTACCTCTTTGGCTTTCCCTTTTTCTTTAGGTTGTTTTCGCAGTGGCCATTCAAGATTATATAAACTAAAATGTCGCGAACACCTTGGACATTTGTAAGAAGTTATATCCGTCGGAAGTGGCGCAAATTTTTCATGACATACTCGGCAATACCTTTTCACATTATGTTTGTCGTTGAAGTTTGAAGGAAGTTTTTGACTATTTTCATTACGCGATGAAGTCAAGATGCCATTTTGACAAGACAAATCATCACTACATAAATAAGCAATTGACATTCTCGAAGTATTACTATTAGAGACTCGCGATCTATTTTCTGTTCCATTATATGCGTTTGCTAGACCACGCCACGTCGCTTTATTCTCTGGTATTATAAACTGCCGGGTTGTCTCTATCCCCCAAGAAATTCTAAGTTTTGGATTAGCCGTTAACATTACACCCGATTCTGGATCAAGTAAATTTATCGGCCGAGGTTTAGTAAATCCCGTTATTTCACTGACAGATGGTGCTATGTACTGTCTACTAAATCCAAGATTTCGAGATTGATTATACCTTGATGTGGTAGTATCTTCTCCATGGTTAGCAGTTACCGGTGCAATACTTGAAATTTGTTCTTTCGTTCCAGTAGTATGCAATAATTCAGATTCGCGCAGATTAATGACTGGATTCGAGATATTATTACTTGCATCTGTATTCGTAAATGATTTTCCGTTATCATTGGATGATCGAGGAAACCTTGATAAAATAGGATTAATACCACGACTTATATTAGGAACGAAATTTGATGCTGTTCTTGACGATTGTTCACTCATCGCATTGGATTGAATTGACAGCCCAGTTGTAATTTCCTGTTTTGCCCCAGAATTCGTTAAAGAAGTATGTAATAACATTTCAGGTTTATTACTAGATCGCTGTGATGATGAAATGGATGTAGAACTGCCACCTCGGCTTTCCTGAAAAACCGTATTTGACTTATTAGAAATTTTTGGTGGTTGAAAATTGTTTCCTTGAATAATCGTAGTTGACGATAGATTAATCCTTGATTGATCGCTCGTATAAGTAACGTTTTGAGTTGTTCTACTAGGAGGATTCATCATCGCTTCAAAAGAAGTATTAGGGCGCATACGAGTTGCCGAAAACATTGCTCTGAAACTCATAGGCTCCAAAAATGTTCGCTTTCTCATATTAGATGACGAATTTACAGGACGACCATTTCTACCATCTATCCTGATAGAGGTAGTACGTCCTGGAACGTTAGTATTAACGGTAGGTTGCATGCTAGTCGAAGCGGGACGTTCGCATACAAGTGGAATGCGGTCGTAAACGTTCGTTCGTGTTCGCATAGAAGTGACATGATCATCCGCAGTAGTATCAATATCCATTGATGTAGGTGACGAGGATTCTGTCTGTTGAGCAAAATTTGTATCAGACGTGCTTTGCAATTTTTTATTAACTTGATTTAAATTCCTTACAAAGCCACCCTTATTCCTCTTAGAATATGCATCAGCCAAACTTGAACTTTCTACTAAGTCGTCGTCATCGGTAATCTCCATATTTTTGATATTAACACGAGCAGGTGCAGGTTTACATTTATTTTTGCTAGTGTTATTAACTAATCAAAATAATATAAAAGGATATATGTTATTAAAATTATAAATTATTTATTAAAATATAATTTATATATACGTACAATGAATAGATTTGTTCCGACGCGTGCTGCGCCTCACAAGCCTGCCATCGTTATATACAAAAGGCCTTAAACCTTCATAGGCTGTGTCTTCCTCTGTATCATCTCTGACTTTCTTGAAGCCACCAGTTTGTTTCTGTTCACAAGTAACACAAAGGCATTCTTCATTGCCTTGGCCGAAATAGTTTTCGCCATAATGAGCCGTTAACTCTTCACCTACCGCCACATCTCTGAGTAATTTAAAAGAGATTGTGTTTTGCCCAGTCGCAATAAAATGTGTATTCGGATTACAATCATGCTAAATATAAGAAATAAGAATTAAAACCGTAAATAAACGAGTTATTTTACACCAACTATACTTACATTGACAAACCTAGCTGGCCCAAGGAGTAAGCACATACAGTCTTTTCTGGTCGACCACATTATACTGAAATCTCGTCCGCCTTCAAGAGCTCTTTCTTCTTCACTTGTGATCGGAACAAGAACCCCGGTGCAGAATCTGATTTCGTCACCAGCTTGCCATTTTTTTGTTGCTATTATGCATGCCTCTCGTTTATCAGAACCGGAATAACGTGGCGTTTCTGCTATTTCGCAACCTGCATTTGGTAAATACATTTCAAAGTATCTATTCGCATGTCTTCAGGACGAAAGGATGCAAAATCAATATAAATTATTTATCGCAACAACGTAAAATAATCTAGATAATTACGATATGAATTCTCTTTCATTCTCAGCAGTAACACCAGCAGCTTCACGAACGGAAGGAATCCTAAAAAAAAAAAAATTAAAAAAAAAATTAAGGTTAGAGCATACGACTTATAGTGGTAGTTTAAGTAACATAAGATCAAAATTAGAATTACTATGTATGAAGAAAGTATATTAACGGTTTACGATGACATTATCTTTCTCAGATAATAATCAATAGGCAAAAATTTCCCTTTGAAAAAAAAATTTTACATACTTGAGCAACTCCCTCGCTGCGCTAGATACTTTGTTTGGCTGGATTACATGGCGTTGCACGAGGTCGACAAGAACATCTCGCAAAACAACCGTCTCGCTATAATTTGGATTTAGTTTAAACGTTTTGAACCACAAGTTGATTTTATCAATCAACAACTCGGTTAAAACGTCGTCAAACTGTTGGGGCATATCTGACCCCATCTTAAGAAGTATGAAATAGGAAAGTAAGTAATTAGTTGTAAGTTCGTTAAATATGGTGAGTGAAAATGTAAAATGTAATGAATGAAAGAATGCTAATACTACAAGAGAGTATAAGCTTTGGAATTATAACGAAGAAAAATTGCGATTTTAGGGGCATTTTGGTATGGGGCACATGTTATATAAGCGGTACATAATGGCAATGTTTGTATCACCCTTGGTTTTATCCAATCACGGATAATTTATACTAAATTTTATTGGTCAAGAACTAACAATACATTTTTGAAAAATTAGACTATATATACTGCTTAAAGATTTAACATTAAATAGGATTACTAATATGTTTTTTAATATAATATTTTAAGGTTATAAATAATATAATCTTATATACTAACATATTAAAAGTATTAGAATAATTCTAATTTATGTTAATATCAATTATAAATTAAATTCTTTAATATAATAAAATTTTTTTTTATAATTTTAATATAGAATTAACTTTTTATTAAATTTACAAATTATTTAATAAGTTTTTAATTAGCATTACTTTTTTATTATTTAATGATTGAATTATGTTTGAAGTTGCAAAAATGTATAAAGGTTTATTTTTAAAATGATAGCTAACTTTAAATATTACAAAATAATTTTAGAATTGATTATGAAAACTGATTTATCAAAATGAAATATCTCAATATTATTTTAAGTAGAGCATCTATTAAGCATAAAATAAGCTTAATAAGAAGTAAAGATATTTTCATCTAACGTAAGAAAAACTATAACCCTTAGATTTTGTAAACTATTAAGAATTCTATAAGAGAAATTATAAGCAAAAATAATTATTTTCATTTATGTTAAAGTAATGAATCTATTTGTAAATATCAACATCAATTATAAAATTTTAAACTGAGAAAACAATATGATTATATTCATTTAGTACATTTATATTTATAATTATACTTATAGTATCATTATATATACCTTAATTAATTAACGAATTATTAAGATATATAATATAGATATCTAGTTATAAATGTATATTTAAAGAAAAGTATGTTTTTATTTTAAATATCTTATTAGATAAAGAAAAGCCAAATTCGTAAAACTAAAAAGTCTAATGGTTATATATAAATTAGAGTTTCAGAAAAATTGAGTTAATTCACAAGTCAAATAAGCTTAGTCAAGTTTAAATCAAGTTAAATTATATTATTTTGACTTGATAATTTGCGATCAAATTGAATTTAAGTCAAGTTAAATATTTAACTCAATTTGATTTAAAATTGACTCAAATTTGATTTAACTCAAGTTGACTTAAAACAGTATTATTAATAAATTAATATTTTTAAAATTATAAAAATTATAATATTATTAAAATATAGTATTAATAATAGATTAAATAATAAATTTAATATTTTATTTATTTTAAATAGTTTTTTTTTTATTAATAAAATATAATAAAAATAAAAAATTATTATAAAATAGTCATAAAATTAACTAACTAATCTAAATTTTTTAATACTTACTTCTTTATCTATTACTTTAAAAGTTTTTTCAATTAATATAATTACATTTATATAAAGCAAAAAAATTTTTTTTTTTTAATTTCAATTAATTAAGTCAGTGTTTGTCATGGAACATTGATGGAATACTGATGGAACATTGATAGGACATAGATAGGACAGATAAGACATTTGAGATATAGTGTGAAATAGGTTAGGATATATAACTAGGACATATAGCTGAAACAATAAATTTCTGGAATATCAAAAATGTATATCACTGAATTAAGTAGTAATAATATTAGATTTTTTTAAAAAAATAATATAAATTTACAGCTTTATTTCGCTATAAATTATATCAAGAAATCAAGAAAAATAAATAAATAAATATAAAATTCAGCTTTATCTTACTGAAAATTGTATTTATATAAAAAAAAGCTTATATAGAAAAAATAATTTAGTTCTAAAACTATATAAAAATTATTCTGATATTTTGAATTCTATTCAAATAAAATTATGAATTAAGTCTTTAAATAAATTTTTTAAAAAATTAATTTTTCTATTTTAATATATCAATTTATAAATACCCTACTGAATTGATATTTATAGCAGTCTAAAATTCTAAAAAAAAAGATAATTAGTAATCTAAATACCTTTAATAATATTGTAACAACTCAAGAAAAAGAAAGAAAGGAGGAACAAAATACCTGAATCCAATCAAAGTAGAAGAACTATTTGAGAGAATAGAAATTGAATTTGTTTGACCATTATCAAAAATAAAATCAAAAAACAAATACATATTAATAATAACAGATTATTTAATAAAATGGTCTAAAGCAAAAGTTATAAAAAAAGTAACTGCTAAGAATACGAAAAAATTATTTATAAGGAAATAATATATAAACACAAATGTCCTAAAATAATTTTATCAGATAGAGGATCATACTTTAGAAATAAAATAATTGAAAGATTATGCAAAAGATTTGAGATAAAACATAAGTTATCTTCATCATATCATTTATAAACAAATGGATTAGTTAAAAGATTTAATAGAACATTATGTGAAACTTTAGCAAAAGTATCAGAAGAAGAAGGTTAATAAGATGAATATATTGAATTAGTATTATTTGCATATCAAACTAATAAAAATAATATAACAAAAAGGACACTATTTTATTTAACTTATGGAAGACAGGCAATATTACTAATCAATAAAATACAGGAAAATAAAATTGAAGGAGAAATAGATGAAGAAAATAATTTACGAAGAAAAATCTTTAAAATTATAGAATTAACAGAAGGAATCACGAAAGCTTTAATAAATATCAAAAAGTCTCAAGAAAAATAGAAACAAAGATATAACAGAAGCATAAAATAGGAAATAATATTTAAAATTAGAGATAAAATCCTATTGAAAGATTTGGCAAAAGAAAATAATGGTCAAAGAAATTAATCTAAAATTAAAAAAGACCATATTATATTTATGAAGTAATTGGAAAAGGAGCATATAAAATACAAATTGTAAAAGGCAAGATACTCAAAATAACTAGCAATGTGAAAAATCTTAAGAAATATTATGATAAGAAAGATGAAACACTTTTAATTTACATTTAATTGAAATAATTAATCTTAAAGAGAAAGGAGTATTATAGGACTAATTAATCAAATAATAATTTGTTAGATTATAATTATTGAGAAAGTAATTTATTAGATAGAAAAATAATGATTATATAGGATAATATATTGAGGCACAGTAAATCTTGTAATTAGGCACAGTAGATGTTTATAGAACAAATATGGTTAAAATAGGTAAATTATATAATTAGTTAAATGATATAATTAGCCAAAAACTTATAATTAACTGTATTTAGAATATAAAAGATAGAATACAGAATATGAAAGATAGAAGACAAAATACTGAAAAACAGAAGTGAAAAATGAAAGTACTGACAGAAATAACAGAAATACAGACAATAAATATATACGGATGACTACAAATAACAGATAATTCAAAATTAGTCAGCTATATCATGACTATATCGATTATTATAGTTAGCTTAGTGTTACATGATATTTTTAAATAAATAGCCAAAGAAAACAACCAAGTTTAAGAAAAGATCTTTTTGGTTCAGTTAATGGTCTTTTAGAAAATTTGAAGGGAATTAGAACATTATTATTTAATAAAAACAACCTTTATCCTTAAACTTTATTTGTATTTCTTAAAGAATTAACAGTTAAGGACGGGTTTAATAAACTGAAAAAAATAATACAGTTCGTTCTAATTTCAAGTAAGCTTATTAACTTGTATCTTACTATTTGATATCCTTAAGGATCATTAAGTATTATGTGTAATTAAACTAAGCAAATAAACTAGCATAATAATGTTAATTGATTAAAGGTATTTTTCTAAAAGAATATCTTATTGTTCAATAAAATTTCTTGTCCATTCTAAGAATGGTGAACTTTTAGCTTTAATATGATTTGTTCAGGCTAATACAAAAATTAAATTAAGGATAATTTAGTAGATATTAATCCTATTCAATTCTAGATTAGACTGAATCAACCAAAAAAATAAATAGCCAATCAAAGCATTATTACAATTGAGCATATATTTAATTGATCAGATTGATGTTATTAAATATGATTAGCTTCATTTTTTTATAATATGAAATAACAATTATATTATAATATCCTATAGTTACAAATTCTTTTAGGTAATGAAGAAGAGAAAGAGGAAAATTTGAGTGAAAAAGAAAAAGATAACTTAATTTTACAAATGTTTTTAATATGAAAATCAAACACATAATATTTAAAATCACATATATATCATGTAGCAAAATCTAAACATTAATAGCAAGAAGTTTTTCCTTTATATGTCCCTAATCGATTTAAAAAAACTCTTAAGAATTTTTCCTTACAATTTTTAACACTTATCTAATCTAATATGCAGAGTTGTCTATTTTCTATATCTTAAGATTTTAAGACTGTCTCACACTATATTTCAAGCTGTTCCTCATTATGTCCTAATTGTCCTAAGTACATCTGAAACATATCTCAGCACAATACTGCTAATACGTTCTCATCCTGTATTTTTATCGCAAAGAATAAAATCACAAGTTTGTGTTAAGGTTTAATTAGCTATATTTCTTTATAGACTTAGTTCTACTAAAAGTTTATTTGAAGTTTGTTTGTATTTTGGAATAGGAGAAGGAATAGTGATTCTTTATACTAAATAAATTATTCAAGTAATTATAGTACAAAAAAAAACTTTTATTAAATGGCCTATTTCAAGAAAGTGTAAAAAAGTTCACAAAGAATTTGAAAATATAGAAGAATTAAAAAATGTAATTAGTGCAGTAGAT